>JAHWFP010057978.1:63414-102611 GCA_023313725.1 Lithobius niger
TGAAGGATGGTGGGACAGTGCCTTTTGCTTCCTTTTTTTTCGTTTTCGTTGATGTGGAGGATGGCGGGAAAGTGCCTCTCAGTACTTTTCTTCGTTTTCATCGATCTGGAGGATGGTGGGAAAGTGTCTTTCGGTACCTTTCTTCATTATTCAAAATAAATTAAAAAAAAGAAAAGGCATGGATTCAAGTTCAATAATTTTAACGGGAATAGGTGGCGAACTGAGCTGCAATTTAAAAACGCCCATATACCTAGACCCTAAAAAAAAAAAAAAGAGTATGAAATGGCGCTCTTCTCCTTGGATGCGTACTACAGTACTTTCAACGTGCACGCAGACAATAACGAATTTTTGTACACCATCGACGGTGGAGCGAATTGGATCGAGGTGCGAGTCGTTCCCGGCGCTTACGAAATTTCGGACTTGAATAATTTTATACAGTCTGCTTTGGAAGGAAGTGGTCACGAAAAAAATGCCATCGTTTTAGAACCGAATCACAAAACTTTAAAAACAAATTTGGTTGTTAATAATCCGCTCTACGGTGTTTCGTTTCTGCGAGATAATAATTTAGGAACTGTTCTAGGGTTCCTTCGGGGAACTTAAACTAAAACTCAGCAAGTTCAAAAATCCGTGGATATAATGGGGCTCAATACAATTTTCGTTCATACCAACATAATCGGGTCTTCCTACGTGAATGACGACACTCAACCTTGCATATACGCTTTTTATCCGGGAGTGCCACCGGGTTATAAGATGATAATTTCCCCTCAAAATTTAATTTACCTTCCCGTAACTACCGACAAGATTCGTACATTCGTATTTGGTTAACTTCTCAAGATAACGAAATGATAAATTTAAATGGGGAAACCCTTACCATAAGACTTCATCTGAGGTCTAAAACTAATTTTTTTTACATATTAAAAAAGAGAATGTTAGTATTCGAAAGAAAAAAAAGATTAATTGGAAAAGGATTCGTCGTAGATAATAATCAACTAAAGGCAAAAAACGCAGCATTCATCAAATTTATAATGAGAGCGAGAAGATGAGTTTAACTGAACATTACCTCGATATAAACGAATCTTTACAACAAGATTCTTCCGTGGAGAGCTACGCATTTCACGAATATAATCCGATAGTAGGAACCAATCTAAACAACGTCAATTCGGAAATTAGAATCGTAATCGAAAACCAGGATTTGTTCCTACACCTCGCGAATAGTTACCTTCTGATTAAAGGTAGGTTACTGAACGCCGACGGTTCGAGTTTTGCCGATGCGGACGTAGTGTCTCTCATCAATAATGGTTTCATGTACCTGTTTTCCAGCATTAAATATCACTTGGGGGATAAGCTAGTGGACGAGTTAAATAACCGCGGTTATGGGACTCTCATGAAAGGTCTCCTTACGTACAGTTCGACCGATCAAGTGTCGTTGCTGGGGAACTGCTGGGCTTTAGATGCAGCAGAATCTTCCACGGCCAGTTTGAACGATATCATCGGCATCCCATCATCGTGAAGGAAACGACTCCTAAAGGAAGCTTATCATTCGCCATTCCTTTAAAACACTGCATGGGATTTTTCGAAAATTATGACAAGGTGCAGTATGGTGCCAAGCATGTCCTAACGTTGTCTAGGGCGAGCAATGATGACGCTGTATTCAGGGCAGCTGCAACAGCCGTTGGGAAAGTCGAATTGAGTAGCGTTTCGTGGCACGTACCGCACGTAACCACATCCGACGAGCAAAAACTCAGGCTTTTTAGCTACATAGAAGGTGTGATGAACGTGTACTTGGGATTTAGGCACTGGCATTACGATAGTTGCGAACTTCCTCAGAGCACTAGTTTCACATGGCGCGTGCTTACTACTTTAGCCGTCGAAAAACCGAGGTGGGTTATTCTAGCTCTTCAGACTGATGGAGAAGATGCGCAAACTAAAAATCCAGCCGTATTCGATCACTGCAGTCTTCAAGACACTCACGTAACTTTAAATTCCGAACGTTATCCGTTCTTGGACTTGAACGTAAATTACGCTACTGGAGAATACTCGATCCTGTGTAGAATAGCTCAAGAGTTTAGACGCGCTTTGTACGATGTCGGGGACTTGTGTATCCATTCAGTGCAGTTCAAAAAGACGTATCCTCTAGTAGTTATGGACTGTTCCAAGCAATCGGAGAGACTTCAGTCCGGCATAGTCGACGTACAAGTAAAGTTGAAATTTAACGCCGCGGTTCCAGCTAACACGACGTGCCACGCGCTGTTGATCGGAGATAGAAAAATGAGTTTGAAATTGGATAAAGGCAAAGTCAAAGTGATTTATTAAAAAAAGAGAGATGGTGAAACAAAAAACGAAAACAAGTAAAAATCGGAAAAAAACGGAGCGGGGTAAAAAGAAAAAGATCGCGAAACGAGGTGGGTTTTTACCATTGTTGGCATTGTTGCGACCCATCTTAGCCGGTGTAGGTGGTCTAGCCGGAGGTGCTGCCGGTATCGCAGCTGCAGTTAAAAAGAGCCAGAACGATGCTAAGGTAATGGAAGAAATGGTGAGACATAACAAGAAGATAAAGGGTTCGGGATTGAAACGTTAAAAGAAAAAAAAAGCGAATCGTGGCAGAGGGCTCTTTCTAAGGCCAGTGAAGGTCTGATCGATTTTACTAAACCATTAACGAATCTCGATTTAAACAGATTAGTCAAAGTTTTGAAAATTCCTAAATACAGAGGTACTTTTAGCAAGGATCGTCTGCTGTTAAAACCTAAACCTCGTGGTGTATGCGGCATCGTTAATCACGAAAATTTTCACAATGGAAATGGAAGTCACTGGGTGGCTTACTCGACAGTTACTGACATACCCTGTTATTTCAACAGTTTCGGCAACCTCGAACCACCGACATCCATTTTGGAGTATTTGGGTCCTGTTAAATACAATTACGACAGGGTGCAAAATTTTAATCAAACATTGTGCGGTCATTTCTGTTTATTTTTTCTAAGTTTCTCGTGCAAGGGATATGATTACGAAGATATTTTAAGATGGTTAGCTCTTTAACTTGGTTATCTCCATTGTTCTTCGTATGGATTGGTATATGCACTCTGCTTTGACCATGTTATACAACGAGTGTTGGTTGGGTATATATGTATCTGGTAATCTTTACCCTCCGTGCTCAGCCATTATATAAATCACGTGACCATCGCGCACGATGATCGGTATTTTCGTTATACTTAGAGTTGATGGTTGGAGAAGTCTCTTGGGACCGAGATAAACTTGAAATCCTTTGTCTTTGGGTACACTTTCCGACAAATTAAAAAAACTTAGTTATTAAACACCGTATCTTTATATCTGGAGGGTCTGAACTAGATATATAGTCTCCGCTACATCCTATACTCATTCCCAGGATATACCAACCGGATGTTGATAAGTAGTATTGGAGAGGATAGTTATTGTTACACGTGAAAAAGTGACCTTTAGGGTAAGGACTATTTCTGCGAAAAGTAACTATACAGTCGATATGTGGATATATCTTTCCATCACAAAACCGACGTTTTCAAAATGATTCATGGCTTCCTCCGCGTCTGGTGGGAGTTTTTTTTCTACGTTTAAAGAAACCATTCGACTGTCGACTGTCGAGGTAACCCTTAGTAGCCACGTCGTGTTCCATGGTTGGAGAGGGCGTAAATTTGATTCGTCTATTTTTTGCATCGAGTACGCCATCCTCGTCCTCGTTCAACGCCGTTTGAAGTTTGTCTATTTCGTAGGCTTCTCTAATAACCTCGAAGAAATAGTCTCTATTAACAGCTTCCGAAGGGCTTTTGGGGCTCACCAGATTACTGATTCGTTTATTTTTTGCGTCGATTATGTCGCGAGAGTCCATGATCAAGGCATTGTCAAGTTTGGTTTCTAATTCGTTTAAACCGAGAAGCTTCACGTCGACGTATTCTTTATTCGCGGCATCCTTAGATTGTGTGGGTGATGCAAGGTCCTTGATTCGCTTACTTTTTGCATCGAGCAGTCCATTGGGACCTTCCTTCAAAGCGTAACCGAGTTTGGTTTCCACTTCGTTTATGACGAGAAGCTTTGCTTCGACGTATTCTTTGTTCGTTGCATCTTTAGATTGTGCGGGGGATGCCAGATCCTTGATTCGTCTATCTTTCGCGTCGAGTTGACCATCGGCACTTTCCTCCAACGTAGTTTTAAATTTTTTACATCTGTCAACTGAGAATAAGTCACCGCATCTTCGGGATCTATACCAGCAGCTAGATTAGTTAAGCGATTCATTCGCATGTCCGATACAGTTTTTGAATCGACGTAATCCTTAGTCGCCGCATCCTTAGATTGCGAGGGAGTTTCGAGATCTTTAATACGTTTCTTTTCAGCGTTAAAATGTCCATCCGGATCTTTCTTCAATCTTACGTCGGCTTTAAATTTTTTTACTTCGTTTTCTAATTCGGTAAATTGGGAATGAATTACGACATCTTCGGGTTCTGTAGCAGGTCCGACTTTAGTCAGTCGCTTATTCTGCATGTCGTAAACATGATTCAGGTCTAATATAAATCATATACCCGGAACCCATTTCACATCTCTTTGCGTTCGTTTCAAAGACTGTCCAAATTTATTAGCCGGCATTTTGGCGATTCTTTTTTTTTTATATATATAAACAAAAGGAATAAGAAACGTCTCATTCTACCTGGTACGGAAATCTTTCAAGTCTGTTGCAATCAAATTCTCTAGAAGTTAAGACGGAAAATGCGACGAATTTAAAAAAGGGAGTAAAGTATGTCTTACTCCTTCCGTAGAATTCGAGGATTTAAAAGAAATAGGTTCTCCCATTTTGAACAAAGATTCCAGGTGTATGGGATGGATTTCTTCGTCGACCCCCGAATCTCAAGCTGCGATGAAAAATCTTAAACGATACATCTGCAAAAAATTAGAAATTGAAACCGACGAGCAGAAACCCGTTTCTCTGACGATGTTTAGTTACCCAAATTACTCACACCCAGCTTCCACCTGCTACCCATTTTGTCAAAAGGTAGACGGATAAGCCGCTATGTCTCAGAACGTGGGTGTTCAACAACATCCACAAAACTAAAGGAAAACTTAAACCATGGTTTTTCTATAACGTTTTTGTTAACTTGGCTCCGTGCGGAAGTATGTCCTTGTCGGAAGTTAGTGGTAAAATTAACTCCGTGTACATCAGCAACGACGCTCCCAGAACTGTAAAACTTTGGTGTAACGTAGATTACGGACGGAGTCATCAAATCTAATACATTCAACGAAAAGTTTCCGACAAAGACATTACGAGTTTGATTTCTGAATGAGAAAAAAACGATGGATATTCAAAATTACGATTTCTTCGTACCGATCAAGAAACTTAAAAATCACCCATTTCTACCTTCAAACATAAGATGCCTGATTATAGGACCGGCAAACTGCGGGAAAACGAACTTACTGTTCAATTTTATCTGTAACGAGGGATGGTTGGATTACGACAGATTATACGTGTACAGCAAAACTCTGTGTCAAGCAAACTACCGAGCTTTACAGTCTATATTTTCCGAAATTGAGGGAACCGTAGGGCGGGAGATAGCGAGTTTTCACGACTCTCAAAACGATTTAATTCCTCACGAGGAGTTGGACACCAAGTTTCGTAATCTCGTGGTTTTTGATGATGTTCTTTCAGACGAACAAAAAAACATAGAACGTTACTTCGCTCAAGGCCATCATTCTAATGCCGACGTTTTTTATTGCAGTCAGTCTTACACCAGAATTCCCAAACAAGTGGTTAGAGATAACACCAATTTATTAATCGTATTTCCCGTGGACTATTTAAACCTGAAACATTTATACGAAAATCACGTCGGTCCGGACATGGAAATTCAGGAGTTTAAAACGTTGTATAGAACGTGTTGGGATGATCCGTACGGGTTTTTATCGATCAACAAAACGTTAAGCGAGGGAAGTTATAAACGTACGTTTTCGTTCGATGATAAAAACAAACGAAAAAAAAAGATAACATGGAAAAGAAACGTGAAATAGTAAATCTCAAAAATCGTTTACGGGAAAAATTTTTGAATCAACGTTTGGACGAACGAGATCAAGAAGAATCTTTACAAGAATTTTTTAAACCCGTCGTCAGTACTTTGAAACCTACCGTTGTTAATCTACCACCCGTAGCGAGTCCTGCGAAACTGATTGCCGGTTTTCCAATGAGAAAACGACTAAAACGTACACGAATTATTACTCTGATAAAAAAAAAACTTGTAAATCCAAGGTTGAAGATGATGAAGAGTGGGAAACCACGGTGAACGAGACAGAGAAGTTTGAATCGCCGAAACCTTCCGTCGAGCATTCAACTCTGATAGCGCGAGATCTCAATCTTTCCGAATACTCGACTCCCACTCCAGCTACGCGAACCGAATACGCATCTATCAGCACAGGTTTGAAAGTAACCCCCACACTTTCGGCAATACAAAACAGATGTGTGTCAATGCCTCCAAAACTTCCAAATTTCCCAACTCTCAGATCTTTGGATAGTCTGTTACCTGGCCAAGTCATAGGCCAAACGGCGAAATATTTCCTGATGAAATTTTTCCAAAATCCCAAAGAGACTGATCCTGTCTTCGGACTGCAATACGACATGAAAACTGGAGAAATGAGCATCGCTAATAAACCCGTAAAAATATTCGAGAATGACATAGTGGTCGGTGGTAATCAGTACGCGGGAAGACGGGGACTTTGGAGTGTGCTGGTTTTTAAGGATTTGAAGCAGCCGTCGTACGCTCCCGAAGTCAAGGCGAGTTACGCTTCTCTTTTAAAAAACATGCACGCTATCTACCAAAACAACGATCTGGGCACTCAAAAAGTCGAATTTTAGTGCCAAGTACGTGTCGATAATCCGTCCTATCTGGGAGGATATAAAAACGAAAAAAAAGGGAACTGGTATGGTAAAAAAAACCGGGAGTAGGGTGGATTACAGGTATTACGATGATCCTAACGATCTGGTCGAAAGACTGAGGCTTTTGTACGGGTCAACCCAAGCGGGTCACGAAGGTCACAGGAACGAAATGATAGAAATTTTATCGGAATTGGAACAACGACGGGTCATCACCGCTCGATAAAAAAAGAACGCTTATCAGAATTTCGGTCTATGATAAAAAAATTTGTATAATAAAAAAAAAGGCCAAAATGAAGAATTGCGTGAAATGTAAACGATCCACACCTAACCGGTCCAAACCTCCTACTATTATTACATTGAAAAATAACAGAAGCATGGAAGTCTACTTTTGTGAAGTGTGCGGAACGAAAAGAGCTTCCTTCATCAAGTCTGGGAAAGGAATCGTAAATAAAATCGTAGACCATTTACCGGTAAAAGTCCATTTACCCGGATATCAATATTGCACACCAGGAACAAAACTAAACCAGAGATTAGCTAGGGGGGATCCTGGAATAAATAAACTGGATGAGGCGTGTAAAGAACATGACATTGTCTACTCAAAAAGCTCAAATTTAAACAAACGGCACGTCACCGATGAAATTCTTACATCTAAAGCTCGAAAAGTACGTAAGGATCCTTCGATCTCTTGGAGAGAAAAATTAGCCGCTGCGATCGTAAAAAAATCATGGGGATGAAGCTCAAGTTCGGATTGGGAAGGAAAAAAAAACTAAATGAATCAACTCGTAAACGAACTCCACAAACCGACGCGGAAACATTTTCCGAGGCAGAAAGTGATTGTGCAGAGTCTGAATGATCTATGGCAAGTGGACTTGGTGGAAATGATACCTTACTCTAACGTTAATAAAGGATTTAACTACCTACTGACTTGCATTAACGTGATGTCCAAGTTTTCTTGGGCCATTCCCCTTAAATCAAAATCCGGTATAGTCGTTATGGAAGCCTTCAAAAAGATACTCGAAGGAACAACACTCCCTAAAAATTTACAAGTTGATTTAGCCAGTGAATTCTACAATAAAAACTTTAAAGCGCTCCTTAAACATCACAAAATCAACATGTACTCTACCCACTCTGAGAAGAAAGCGAGCATTGTAGAACGTTTCAACAGCACGCTGAAAACTCACATGTGGAAACGATTCACCAAGCAAGGGAACTACCAATGGATACACATTATTGATGAGTTAGTTTCACGGTACAATGACACGGTTCACTCCACAACTAAACTAAAACCGAGGGAAGTAACCAGACTTCACGAATCGTCACTGAAAATTAAACTGAAACAATCGTTGAAAAAACCCAAGTTTGTCAAAGGAAATAAAGTTAGAATTTCTAAAGTTAAGAAAAAATGGTTGATAAAGGGTATTTACAAAATTTTACTAACGAAGTTTTCACGATCCGTAAAGTACAAGAAACCGAACCCGTTACTTATCTATTAAAAGACGAATTGAACGAACCGGTGCTCGGAGGCTTCTACGAACAAGAAATTCAAAAAACTCTCGTCCCCGATTTATTTTTAGTGGAGAAAGTATTAAGACAAAAGAAAGGTACACATGTGAAAATGCTCTACTTCGTTAAGTGGAAGGGATATGATTCAAAATTTAATAGCTGGACTGATAACATTAGCAGTTTATCTTTTTAAATAATTTGTACTTGATTTTTAAGTACAAAGGATCATATTAGCAGTTTGTCTGAATATTAATTTTCTTCTTTTAGCGGCGGCCATTTTCTTCAACCGAGATTTTCTTTGTTCAACAGTTTCTGTCGCAAGTTTTTTTGCGAAAATCAGCGGCCATTTTCTCCAACCTAACTTTTCTCTGTTCGACAGTTTCTTACGAGCAGCCGCGGCTCTTTTCCTCTTATAGCCACTATTTTTTCGTCTTCGCTTCGTTTTGGTATTTCAGTGGCTGATGCTTCTTCCTCCTCATCTTTCTCCAGCGAAGCTTGCTCTTCAGCTTCGTCATCCTCCATCGGATCGATAATACCGTCTACAAAATCATGCGCTATACTCGTTCTGTAGTGACCGTCCGCTAACGTATTTATTCCATCGTCCAACACGAATCTCTTATCGTCGTAAGGAGATACGGAAGATTTTGAAATTTCAACCGTAGCGAGCTGATGATCCTTGCTTTGAATGCTCATCCACGCGGCTTTCGACGATGTTTTTGAGAATAGCTCTTTTTTTGTAGTCTTCGTGACTAAAACTTTTTTTGATAAACGCGTTACTAATCCCTTTAGCCCTTTTTAATACTCTCTTCCCCTACTAAAACAGAGTACATTTTTGCTATCAAGCCTACAAATTCTTTTACCGGGATGCCAGCCGTCTCATCTTTCATTTTTCCCAGGACTTGTTTGTTTTTAATACTGTATAGACGATGCGATGGATCATAATTGCTAGTATCGAATCTATCTGACTCAATTTCCATGTCCCGGTAAAAATCTTCAGTCTCGACCTCATGGAACAGACTGTCGGTATCCGTGAAAAGTAAATGTGCTCAGTCTCCATATTTTTGACGCATGAACTCGTAGTAAAGTTCATACATTGTGGGTTTGGAAAGTTCGAGGATGCAGAAACCGGAATACGTCGGTAAATCGCCCTTGATGTTACGAAGTCTCAAGTTTACCTGCATGAGATTTTCGTTGAGGATCTTGAACGAATCCGCGTGAGGCAGAGTGCTGTACTAGACAGATTTTTTTTGGATTATCGGACAACTTCACGGATAAATGCCCCGATTTGTTTTCCATCGTTTTTCCAAATACTGAATTATTTTTCAATTTGAAAAAATCTTTTTCGAACGTCGTCATTGCGAGTTGACGCTTCTCGGTGTTAAATTCTATGTAAGATTTTAACCATTGCTTCTGACGAAATTTTAGAATTCTGTGAATACATTTCAAAATTAAACCGTGCTTCAAGTATAGAATTGTAAATTCTTGTAATGAACTACGTAGTTTTTCTTCGGGAGCAGATTTGTTGTCAGTTTGGAAGTAGAAACAATCTTCTTGTTTACTGCCATTTCTTTCATAAAGGGAGACACGAGTTTCTTCCGGCGCTAAAGGATAATCATTGTGATCGTCGTGTAGCTCGGGCGGATAGGCCAAGTCCACTTCCAATATATAGCCATATTCCAAATCTTTTTCGACCGATGCCAAGCGAAATTCAAGAATTTCTTTTCTCATCAGCAACTGAATCGATCGTAGGGAAGGAATTCCATCATGGCTAGCCCGTTTAAGTTGTTGATATCCAAATCGACTAGATACAGACTAGGTAAATTTTCGTCGTAAGTATCTGGTAGATATTTGTTATTGGCGATCGAATGCCTTTTCGACACAAAAGTTGTTCCACCTCTGATACCGGAAGTTATAAAGTTATGCTTTCCTCCGTGGCTAAACATTTCTAGTTCGGCTTTGGTTTTTTTCAACGCGGCTGCCCAACTAAAGCCTGGTGTGGATACGTAGTAGCAAGGATTTATGCCGCCATTGACCGAGCAAGTTTCCCTGAAAGTCTGAAAAATGTTGGCTAGAAGATACACGTCGATCATCTGATATACGAGATGGTAATTTTTAAAAACCTTCTCCTTCAGCAACTTCCAAACTGACATTGCGGGATCGTACTTCGTGTCGGTGATTCCTTCGCCTCGTAGAGAGGAGAAGAATGTCGCTTTAGGAGGTAATTCCTGGTCCTCAAACACATCCATGGACTGCACGTACTCGTACGGCTAGTGGCCTTTTTGCGTCAATAAATCCAAGATTTCTTCCTTTTTTGCTTCTGGCTCGAACCAGTCTCCCGAATCGAGAGCAGTTTTTAAGATGGGGAAGGGTAGATCTTTCTTGTGGTTTTTAGCCAAAGTTTCTAGCGAGGAAGATAGGAAACTATAACTGTCTAAAGACCGCAACCTTACCGAAAGGTCCTTTCTATCGAAGGAAAAGTACCGCGTAATGGTCATACTCATGAAACGCTCGGTGTTTCTAGCAAGAACGTCTACTCCCGAAGGGAAGTTTTCCGTCGCAGAAATCAGTAGATGCATATCGTAACCTTCCAAGTTATGGAAGACGACCAGAATAGTATTTATTGTCCTAGCCTCCAGATTGCATTTTACGTGAGAAGCACCTCTGAACTTTCCCGTGAAGTGGCAGTGATTTCTCACTTTATTGGAGATGATGACTTTGTTGCAGTAGTAACAAGTATCGGTTTTCGAGAACCGAATTTCATCGTCGGCAGTCATCATCAGATGTTTCGGTCGTGATATAATCGAGGCAAACTTTTGAATTTCGCTCTTCATACATTCATAAAACTTATCCACCGCGTCCTCGCCGAGGTAGAATTTTTGACTCACGATTTCATTTCCTGGACCAACAACGATTTAGCCAAAACTAATAGGCGAATGCACACTGACTTTAGTAGACGAACTCGAGGATGGATCTGTGCTACTAGTTTGCACGGGTTTGAGCATACATTCGAAATCTGCATAAATTACTCAAGGATGAGGATTGCATCTATTGTAGTGTAGGAATTTTAACGTATTAGTGCCGGGTGGTAAGAAAGTGAGTACTTGCGCCCTATTCAATCTCACACATTTACTAGTGTGTTCCATCATGAATTGTTCTGTACCAAAGGCAGTGAAGCAGTTACGACAGTAAAATTTCCTGTTACTTCCTACACCTCGAAATTGGGGTACTCTATCAATATCGAGGATGGCGTAGTAATGAGTATTTCCTTTTTCGTCGGCTATTAGTAACAGGTCAATTAGTTCTCCTTTCATATTTTTGGTCACTCTCACCGGGTGTAACCCTATCGATCCCTTGTAAGAAATTACGTAAATAGACAAATTGTGACTCGTTCGAAGGAATCAATTTGCCGTAGACTCACTGGGAACGTCAACATGGAATGGTCTACGGTATTCAAAAATTGTTCGTAATATTTAACTTCGGTTTCGTAGCACTTCATTTTAGCGGCTAAAACCGAATATAGAAAGCACTTTTCGTCAGAATTTTCCACATTCACTATAACTTCGCTTTTCTTGCGTAATGAACTCGGCAAGGGTAAGAAAGAACTTGGGTATAAAGGATTAATTTTTGCCACTTTTACGGTTATACCCCAAACTTTCAAAAAGTGCCAACCACTACCTTTTTCTTCGAAAGTTTCGACTGACTGTTGTATTTTTTTGCAAGCATCCTCCAAGATTTCCGACACATCAGATTCATTGTAAATAGCTATATAGAGGGACCAGAAATAGGCTCACACGGTGTTGGAATCCCTGGTAAAATCTGCCCCTATACACAGTTGAAATTTACAATTGGTCAGTTGACCCAAGCAAGTCGTGATAAGATATTTTAGCGGACAATACAGTAGATTGAGCGCTTGAGATGAATCGAAACATTCAATTTTACGGAAATAAATTCAATGCGTATCATCATGCACCAACTTACACCTTACTTGACCTTCAATATCTTTCAACTCGTTTTCGAAGAGTAAACACTCTGGTCGAAGATCGGATCGATGGTTGGGAAGATGATGGATCAAATCTTGCCAAGTTGCGTAGACCTATGCACACGTAAACGATGATTTTGAATTCGTTTTCTTTTTCTTGAAAGAAAAATCGTTCATTCCTTTTATTATTATTCTTTTATTATATACGAAATAATTTTCCCAAAAAAAAAACACAAGGAAAAAATGAGATAAATTGGAGTTCCTAAAAAAAGACGAATTAGAATGTAGCAGGTACACTTTTAAAAAAATGAATATTCCTTACATAGGACTAACAAAATAAATGGAATTTTTTTACATTTTATTTCTGGACCCTACACGGGGAGTTACTACAACCCGAACGGGGAGTTACTACAACCCCAACGGGGAGTTACTACAACCCAAACGGGGAGTTACTACAACCCAAACGGGGAGTTACTACCAACCCATAAAGGGGAGTTACTACCACCCGAGAGGGCAGCCAGTAGTGGAGATTCCCTACTCATATGGTGCATGTAGCCCTGCCCAACTGCACCAGGGTTGGGAGCCCGTGTGTTCGAGTCCAGAACTGCAACTGGACTGAATTTGCCTTGTCAGCTCGCCTTATATAGGGCCCTCCTAAAAAAAATTTTGGAACTGTGCCAACTTTATTGGTGTGATGCATCATGGGAAATATTTTCACTATATAAGGAAAAATCTGACGAAGAAAATTCAGTCCAGATGCAGTTCTGGACTTAAATACACGGCCTCCCAGCCTTGGCGCAGTTGGGCAGGGCTATATGCGCCATATTAGAAGTTGCACATATGATATGGTGCATGTAGCCCTAACCAACTGCACCAAGGCTGGGAGGCCGTGTGTTCGAGTCCAGAACTACAGCTGGACTGAATTTTCTCGAATTTTGTTTTGACACTTAACTCACTGGACTGACCGTAACGGTTATGGGTGTATACTTACAAAAACGTACTTTAAAAATCAACTATAACTCTCAATACATCAGAGTTTGGTTCAAAACACTTTCCACTAATAATAACAATTGACTGTTTAAAGGTTTTTCGATATCACCTAAACTCACCGCGTCACTAAGACTAACATCCTTAATATCACACAAAACACAAACTTAGTACAAATCCAAAGAGTATTGTCATAACCGGAAGTAACATCATAACAGGAAGTGATGGCATAACAGGAAGTGACATCATAACAGGAAGTGACATCATAACAGGAAGTGACGTCGTAACAGGAAGTGATGTCACAACAGGAAGTGAGTAGTAGGAAAATACGATTTGGCAGACTCGGAGGACAGACAGACAAGATGGTCGCCCCCATGTAAACCGGAAGTGCCACCATTTTGAATGACGTCACATCCTGTCGGAAGCGGAATCGGAAATGCTGCCATTTTTTCTAAGATGGCCCCCAAGTTTCAGTTTCAATTTCCGAAATTATTTAAAATGCCCATAACTCGATAACCGTTGGTTCTAGAGCAAAACGGAGTAGAATTTCACCCCCATGCTTGATACCCCGCCCGCACTTGGCCTCACCTATCAGTTGGCCCGGTCACAGTTCCAAAATCCGAAATATGCCCGCAACTTGGGAACCGTCGGTTCTAGAGCGTAACCGTTCGGGATTTGACTTCCTTGGGCCGTGCCCTACATGTAGCCCACCTCGGAAATCGGGTACCTCGAATTCTGGCAAGTTGGCCCACCCTGATAACTCCAGAACTGTCGGTCTTAGAGCGAAACGGTTCGGGATGTGGGTTCCCCAGGCTGTACCCTACGCGTAATCCTCTATACAAAAAAGAAAAAAAAATACTTTCCCACCATCCTACACATCAACAAAAACGAAAAAAGGTAGCAAATGGCACCCACCTCCATATTGATGAAAACCGGAAGTGACGTCCCAACTTTCATCACATGACCGGAAGTGATGTCATTACCCCCATTTTGATCACGTGATCAGAAGTATCGTCATAGAAGATAGCAAAAGCACTTTCCCACTCGCCTCCATATTGAAGAAGAATGAAAAAAGGTAGCAAAAGGTACTTTCCCATCCTCCTCCAGATTGACGAAAAATCCGGAACTGACACCCCCAATTTTCATCATATGATCTGAAGTGCATCATTACCCCCACTTTGATCACGTGACCGGAAGTGACATCATAGGAGGAAGCAAAAAGTACTTTCCCACCGTCCTCCAGTTCGACGAAAGCCGGAAAACAGATAGTAAAAAGCACTTTTCCACAGTACTCCAGATTGACGAAAAATGGAAGTGACACCCCACTTTTCAACAGATGATCGGAAGTGCATCATTACCCCCGCTTTTATCACGTGACCGGAAGTGACGTCATAGAAGATAGCAAAAGCACTTTCCCACCCTCCTCCAGACTGACAAAAAAATGAATAAAAGGTAACAAAAGGCACCTTCCTCCAGATTGACAAAAAATCGGAAGTGACATCCCCACTTATCATCATAAGACCGGAAGCGCATCATTACCCCCACTTTGATCACGTGACCAGAAATGACATCATAGGAGGAAGCAAAAATACTTTCCCACCCTCCTCCAGATCGATGAAAACCGGAAAACAGATAGTAAAAACCACTTTTCCACCCTCCTCCAGATTGACGAAAAATGGAAGAGACGCCATTACCCCCCACTTTTCATCAGGTGATCGGAAGTGCATTATTACCCCCACTTTTAGCAGGTGACCGGAAGTGGGGGTATATATGTAACCGAATATAGTATTTTACCACTGCTTGACACAAGTCCAAAATGCAACGTAAATAGGTTTGCATCTGTCTTTATTATAAACGGCAAATGTGATACCAGCCTCTGGTAAAATGGGTATGGTTCGGTCCCTAATAGTGGTAGAACCTTTTCATTGCCCTTGATTCAAAGAAGAGAGCCCTACCGTTTGAATGACTGAAGTTGGAGTCATTCACCTGAATTATAAACGACGCAACAGCAATTGAATGTTGAAGTTGTATTCACATATTTAGACATCTACAAGCATTAAATTAGCCAAAATGGCCGAAAATGGCCCAACATGACCGTTTTTCTCAACTGTGATATATGGAAACAAGAACACGACTCTGATCTATGGAGCTTGATTTTGTATGGCATGTTTGATAGCACATATTGTTGTTGAAAATTTGCAAGCTAAGGCTCGAATGTTCAATGAACGGCAGTGGTAGGGGGAGTGACCAGTCCCCCCCTCTGCCCCCAAAAAGAAAAAAATGTAAGCTTTTTTGTATGGCGGGAAGAAGGATAATTAGTTTAGACTTATTTATGCTAAATTTTTTGGGTTTAAATAACAGTATGCAGTTTCTGTTACCGGCACCCTAGTTTTACTTGGCGAAACGAGTATATGTGTATATATATGTATACGAGCATATATGCAACCGAATATCATATTTTACCACTACTGTGTCAGACTGCTAGAGTGGGGAATCGAACCCACGACCTTTGAAACCAAAGGACGAGGTCCTACCGCTAAGCCATACTGGCACGGCCAAAAGGAAACATCCATAGGCAGTGTTTCCTTTTGGCCGTGTCAGTATGGCTCAGCAGTAGGACTTCGGCCTTTGGTTTCAAAGGTCGTGGGTTCGATTCCCCCGCTCTGGCAGAGTGACGTATAAGTCCTAAAAGCAACGTAAATAGGTTTGCATACGTAGGTTTGCATTTACATTGCCTTTTGGACTTATATGTCAAGAATGCCTGAGCGGGGAATCGAATCCACGACCTTTAAACCAAAGGCTGAGGTCCTACCACTGAGCCATACTGTAAAAAAATAAACGTCCATAGGCAGCGTTTCCTTTTGGTCGTGTCAGTATGGCTCAGTGGTGGGACCGCGGCCTTTAGTTTCAAAGGTCGTGGGTTCGATTTCCCACTCAGGCAGTCTGACATATAAATCCAAAAGGCAACGTACATAGGTTTCCATCTGCATTTATTAAACTCTTGTTGGGCCTTTGGATTTCTGTGTTTAATACCGTTCAAAGGTTGAAAATGAGCAAAAGATTGAACGTAACTGCTTGTGATACCAGCCCCTAGTAAAACGGGAGTGGCTCGCTCCCTATTAGTGGTAGACCCTTTTCATTTCTCTTTATTCAAAGAAGAGATTCCCACCTTTCGAGTAAACCTAATTGAAGTCATTCATCTAAATTATAAAGGGCACAAAAGCAGTTTAAAGTTGAAAATGAGCGAAGAATTGAATGGTAACCGTGATATCAACCAACTCCTAGTAAAACGGTAGTGGCTCGATCCCTAATAGTGGTAAAAAAGACATTCCCACATTTCGAATAAACCTAATTGGAGTCATTCACGTAAATTACGATCGCCACAAGAGCAGTTTAAATTTGAAAATGAGCGAAAAATTGAACGGTAACTGTGATACCAGCAACTAAAAACGGGCATGGCTCGATCTCTTATAGTAGTAGACCCTTTTAATTTCCCTTGATTTAAAGAAGATATTCTTATATTTCTAAATAAACTCAACTTTAGTCATTCATCTAAATTATAAACGCCATAGGAGCAGTTTAAAGTTGAAAATCAGCGAAAAAATTGAACGGTAATTGTGATACCAGCCCCTAGTAAAACGGGCGTGGCTCGGTCCCTAATAGTGGTAGACCCTTTTAATTACCCTTGATTCAAAGAAGACATTCACACCCTTCGAATAAACCTAATTGGAGTCATTCACCAAAGTTATAAACGTCGCAAGAGCAGTTTAAAAATGAAAATGAGCGAAAAATTGAACCGTTACTGTGATACCATGGCCACTAGTAAAACGGGCGTGGCTTGGTCCCTAATAGTGGTAGAGCCTTTTCATTACCCTTTATTCAAAGAAGACATTCTCACCCATCGAATAAGCTTAATTGCAGTCATTCACTTAAATTATAAACGTCACAAGAGCAGTTTAAAGTTAAAAATGAGCGAAAATTGAACCGTAACTGTGACACCAGCCGCTAGTAAAACGGGCGTGGCACGGTCCCTAATAATGGTAGACCCTTTTAATTACCCTTGATTCAAAGAATACATTCCCACTCTTAGATATAAACAACTGATACACAAACTGTTTTTGTGTAATACTAACGGTTCTTGCATAATAGGCCAAATTGCAACACATTTAAGAGCTGGGTGCCATTTTGGTCGCCATCTTAAATGCTGAAGGTTTACAGCCTGGCACCCTTCAGTGCTCATCAAGTTTTGAGGAGGTACCAGCAAAAAACTGCCCTCACAATGCAAGGTACACTACAATTTCCATACTTAGCAATCTTGAATTACGGACTTCCGGTCCATATTTCGAACTGGCAACAGGCATTTTCAAACTCAGCGGGGTCGAAGTACTTTAAAAGCACCTGATGCCAAATTGTATACAAAATGCTTCTTGCACTGCATTTTCCTGAAAAGTGGCTTAGTCTACTACGGCCCTGCTGCTATAATCCTGACGACAGGCTCTTTTAGCTAACGTCTTCCTGCTTACATTAAAAAAAAAAAAAAATTTTTTCAACTTTTAATTTGCATTCTAACAGACAGCTCAGGAATTAGGAGAGGCTCAAAGGGTTTTACACATCCCGGCCTAGAAAACCGGGTGGCCAAAAATTTCACGAAAGAATTAAAATTCTGAACAAAAATAAACTTAATCAAAAAAAAAAGAAGTAGACGTTAGCCTTGTATAAAATAGGCGTTAGCCTAGTTAATTAGTCATAGGGATGGAAGGAGCGAGTGAATTGTTGAGGGTGGGCCAACATTTTCCAGCCCCCCCCCCATCGAAAAATGATAATTGCGACACTGCTTGTACTGATCCATTACAGCGGTACGAAATACACACAGAAAGTTTGTTAGATTCCTCTACTAACAATCTGTAGGCTATGTCGTTATCCTATCGCTGGGTGAGAAGTTTCCTCCACGAAGTTTTTTTTCTCTTCAGTTCTTAACTGAACAAAAAACGGCTTCGCCGTTTAGAAAAAAAAACCATTACAGCTCGTATCCCCATACTCACAGCCGTGAAGGTACACGAATAAAAACGGATTCGAGTTCACTCGAACGCAACGAACTATAATTTTAACTCCAATTCCAGGGAATAAAGACTGTTTTCACGTAATTGTTATGCCAGTAAGTGAACGCAGTTTGTGTTTGAAATGTTTAATGTTTGTGTGTGTGTGTGCTTAATTTGTGTATCATACAGGTTTTTTTTGTAATATTTGTCTGTGTTTGTTGTTTTATATTTTAAGAGTGTTGCGTGCGAGTGGATATGTTTGTATTTTGTGTGCATTTATAATTTCTGTAACAAGCAGACTCCTAGTTAGGCAGTTTTTTTGCTTGTGTTTGATGGTTTCTGTTTTAGTTCAAGTTCATGTGAGTACTTACGTGTTCATTTTGTGTGGGTATTTTTTTGAAATATCCAACCATTTTGTTTGATTGATTTGAGCTGTACATGTTTGTTTACATGTGCATGGAGGCTGGCATGTCATAATCCTTGTTCCCTGGAATTGGAGTTCAAATTACAACAACTAAACATTTAGTTCGTTGCGTTCGAGTGATCTCTAATCCGTTTTTTTTTTCATGTACCTTCACGGCTGTGAGTATGGCGATACGAGCTCTAATGTTTTTTTTCTAAAGGGCGAAGCCGTTTTTTGTTCAGTTAATTTGTTGGCTTTTTTCGCGTCCTTTTTATTGAAAGTGGTACGATATATGGTATGTCCACTGCCCACCCAATTTTGTTTGCGACACGGAACATTAGAAATGCGTATTTCTGTTCAGGTTCTGCCCAAGCTTTGGTCAAGTTCATTATTTGATGGCAACACACTAGCGTGTGTCTAGATTTAGCATGTATCAGCTCGATGGATAGTAGATTCTGTATTGTTGCAAGCAGATGCAGTATCATGCAAACAATCGCAGAAACAATTCAACTGGCTTCCCGAAGCCCGCATTGGGGAAGAAAATAAGTCATTCAGTCATGTCGGCCACCAGATTTTGAGGCCTCAAAATTAAAGACTTCACGTGCTATGTTTTAAAACTTAAAGATTTAGCCTAAGCGAAAATTAAGACCATTTCATTTTAGTTCGCGGCAACGAGTTAAAACGGTAATACAGAAGATACCACGACAATGTTACTTTCCCCGCGTCCGAGCATCGTTGCATTTTGCTCGAGTGAGCTATAATCCGATCTTCTGCGCCTCGCGTATTGTTGCACCATTGTTACATGTTGTAGCATTGTAACATTTTGATATTGTTAGCCGCTCCTCCGCCTCCCGGTCCGTTTTTGAAACTTCTCGTACGCCCGGCCTGCCGGCCGTGGTAATAACCTTTTAATCTACAATGTTTTTAACCAAATTTTTTTCTCCAAAACCAGGTACTTAGAAAAATACGCAGCATAAGTTTAATAAAATTACCAGTAGAATTTTCAGTAATTTCATTTAGTATTTTATACCTTCGCCTAGTTATACTCGCTGCAAGAAAAATGGAGACTATTTTTTTAAACTCTTGACTTCCAGATCCTAGACCAAGAATAGAGTACACTATAGAAACCAAACCTCTCAATTCTTTTAGAGACATGTGGAAAGGCCAAAACGCCTTATGACAAGCCAAAACGCGATAGGTGAACTTTGTGAAGGTTCCCTGAGAACCAAGAATAGCAAGCAACCACAGCCTAGTCCTCAAGAATGCCCATGACCCAAGATGACGCGAAATTGAATTCCGCAACTGACCAAATCACACATAGGATTAAACAAAAGTTGGCCCATCCTCTCCCGCCGCGTTAGTAGCTGGGTGGGGCAAGGGGTTAAAATAACCGCCTATTTTCTCCCGTCATTCTCTCTTTTCCCTCGTGCTCCCAACGTTCTAATTAGCATGGTAATGTAATGAGTGACTTTGACTTAGTTTGTGTGTCTGACTATCCGTCTGTTATCTGTCGCTTTTCACGCCCGAAAATGTTCTCAACATTATTAATGTTTAAGCGAGCGAGGTATCATCACCAATATATGTGGAGCACCAAAGCACCGTCCTGTTGAGCACCGGGCAGAAATCATATTGGTTTCTGCCCTGTAAATATAGAAAATAAACTAATGTATTATATACACATGTCTCGTTGGGCCGAGTAATTTCATTTCAGAATTCAATCATACGCGTAGTTGTAGTAATACTGACGTGTCTTGCTTGATTCTTTCTACTGTATTACAGAGTAGCCGAGTGATTTGGTATCTATATAATAATTCTGGAGACCGGCTAAAAGGAAAGCTAAAGGGAAAAAGGAAAGCTAAAAGGAAAACCAGTTCTCCCCTCCTCACTCCCGTATTGAAAATGCACTCTCCCACTCTACCTGCATGGAAATAGGAGGCAGGCATGAGTGGTCGATCAACTCAATACAGGTTCAATCTGACAAGTCGTCAAGCCGAACAATCACTTCTCCCCTCCTCGCGCCCGCATTTCAAATGCGCTCTCCCATTCTACCTGCATGCAAAGAGGAGGCAGGCATGAGTGGTCGATCAATCTGACAAGTCGTCGGGAAGAGTGCCGGAAAAATGTCCCGGGAAAATATCCCCGGAAATCTGTTCCGGGAAATGTGACCGGCCCCGTGCATAGCACGGGCTTCCTTTAGTCATTTTATAATTTTACGGTTAAGTAAGTGTTTTTGTAGTTGACCCAACGGGAACAGTACGGCTACCCGACACTCGGTTGCCCAACGATTCTTTTGCACGACTACAGTTTCCCGACAGTGATGTTTGCCCGACTGGTGAGTTACCCGACGGTGATGTCTGCCCGACAGGTCAGTTGCCCGACAGTGATCTTTGCCCGACAGGTGTGTTTCCCAACAGTGATTTTTGCTCGACAGTGATTTTTGCCCGACAGATGAGTTGCGCCCGACGGTTATGAATAAGAAAAACCACAATGCTCGGGTGTAGTTATTTAACTACTTTTATTTTGTCTGCACCATCGGTTTCTTGTCTCATCCCTCTAATTTTTTTTCTTCTGCACCCCATTCAATATTCTCATTTATGAATTCAACCCTGGCTGCAATTTTTCATTGAGTTTTACGGTTTTTTTTAAGTATCAGCTCTATATGTCTGCTTTAAATATCTGTTCAGCGTTTTAAACATTAAACGTCAGCTTTGTGACCCGGTTTTTAGTTATTGTCCCTACGATCGTCGTGAGGTAGATAACTCAGTTTGGGTTCGTGCTCCTTAAAAAAAAATATTTGGAAGAGTGTCGCCTGTGTGGGACCTGAGATAGTTGCGGGCTATTTGTTTTTTAATATTTCAAAAAAAAATATAATGTTTTCTGTACCTAATTCTGTGGGACTGGTGACCAGATATGGTTAAGGCTCCGAAATTTAAATCTTCAACATTTCTGGTATTTTAAGTTTTGGCTACACACCAGTCGTGCGAACATCTCTGTCTGGCGACGTACATGTCGAACAAATATCACTCTCGGGAACTCACCTGCCGTGCAAACATCATTGTCGGGTAACTCACCTGTCGGGAAATTGAAGTAGGACAAAAGTACCGTCGGGCAACCGAGTATCGGGCAGCAGTACCAAACCCGACCCAACGAAGGCTTGGAGGAATTATCCATTGTTGGGTATATACATATATATTTAGCGCTTAGGTTAGACTGTGACCGAGGACGGGGGAGGTAGATGGAGACAGTCGCTCATTGCGACAACCAATCCAAACGTATCGTATTAATTTGATAACGTGTGCATTCCATTCTTTTCACGGTAACATTGAAAAAGACGATCAGTCGGCAATGTGAAGGGTAATGTCGATCAGTATTAACAATCAAGGATGCCCAGAGGTTTGATGGGGCCTATGGCTCCAAATTTCTATCGGGCCCCCTTGACGTGTTTCTGTGGAATGAGTAAATTTAGGGCCCGTGGGCGAGGTATTTTATTTTTTTAAATTTTTTGTGTGTTTCTTTTCCCCTATAAATGTCAGTTAGTACAGTAACATGTGGTACGGCCCTATCAGTTGCTCCTGGCTTGCAGGATGCGCCATAAGCCAGGGCCTGCATGCAACTGAACATTGAACGCCCCTTTTGCCGTTTTATTTTTTAGCCTGGGCCCCTTGAAGCACGGACCTATAGGGACAGAAGCTCACTTGCTCCTCCCTCCGATTAGCCCTGACAACAATCAGTAAAAACGAAATATTATGACATGCAATGTTGACGGAGAACTCCGGGCAATCAAACGCTGGACCCACAAGAGAAAGTAACGCCAGTGCGAAAACAAACGGGGCAGTGTGTGACCTTATGGCATCTTAAAGACGGCGTAACAATTTTTAAAACAATGTTGGATTGATATAAGTACTTCGAATCACTTGGTGTATTTTTTTTTTTACTTTATGGTTTGGTCAGTTTTTCACAATTTCTCCAACAAAGGTTTGAAAGAATTAATCATTATATGCTTACTATATTTAAATCTATATTATTATATCTAGCTATTATATTTAACTTATATTTAACACTTACCAAATGGCATCATTTTTTTTTTTTACTTTATATTTAGGTGAGTTTTTCATGGCTTTCCCAACATAGACTTGAAGAAATTATTCAGTGTTGACTTTATGAATTTCAATTCAAAAGTTATCACTCGGCATCTTTTTTTTTTTTTAACTTTATGGTTGTTTCAGTTTTTCACGGTTGACGTAACATAGAATCGAAGAAATTACCCAGTGTTGAGTTGACATACCTTCAGGGACTTTTTGCACAGTTGAGGAAATTTTCGACGAACCACTCCACAGTAACTATGTTTTCTTGCAGAGTAACTATGTTTTCTTTTTCATACTTTGGTTTTTAGTGTCAGTAGCTGCTTTCATTACAATCTTAAATAGACATTAATAGCCTGTACGTAATACAAAGGTATGTTGGATAAAAGCCATCAGCAAAAATCATCCGCTAGAATAACGCAGTATGGTAAGCCACCTATATGCATTTACGTTTCATTGAAGTGACGGTAAACGTGGTGTGGGAAGAATGTGGAAATGGACTGGTTCACCAGTTCGAATCTGGGTCCCGTCACTTGAATGAAACAATTGTATATAAAGCTGGCTTACTGTACTACGTTATTCTAGCTAGTAGTGTGTGATTTTCGCTGGCTGCTTGTGAGTTGTGCAGCGAGTGCAGCACAAGACTCACAAGCACCCAGATGTAGTGACAACAGCTTCTGAGACTAAAAACCAAAGCCTTAAGAAGACGAATGGTGCAAGAAGTAGAAATAATAGCTATTGAAGCAGACGGTATCCCCCTGACAGGGCAAAAACTCGCAAGTCACATAGAATGGCACTCATTTTCATTTTCAGCCAATACCACATTTTTCTGGCTTTGTTCACAATAAAAATCACACTAAAAAAGGAGCAAAAACACCCCAGAGTCAAACAGTCTTGAAGACTTTTCAAGATGGAGGAGACTGTTTCACATTGACGGGTTTTTGCTCCCTTTTAGTGTGATTTTAACTGTGAACAAGGCCAGAAAATGAGGTATTGGCTGAAAATTAAAATTAGTGCAATTCTATGTGACTTGCGAGATTCTGCCCTGTCAGGGAGTACCCGTAATTAATTCGTTGGTTGGAATAGCTATTGGTTTGTGGTTTGTTGAAAATTTGCTGAACTGAGCGAATAGTTCTGAACTTTGAAAATTGCATAAATTCCCTTGCTACAATTGTTTAAATTCCTATTTTTTTTCCTAAAAATTTTGTTAAATTATCCTTCTAAATTGTTCCTAAAACTAAAATTAGGCCATTTTAGACTGAGAAGCCAGAATAATCAGTTCAGGTTGTACAGAAGGTTTTTGTTTTGCAAATATTGGGCCTTGAAAATGGTAGCTGTATTTAGAAAGCTGTAGCGCGCTAAATAGTTTATTCCACGAAATATTTGATTGTAAGCTTGCTTTTAATTCAAACAAGATCTTATAATGAATTACTTCAGATCTTAAACAAGACCTTCACAAGGTTGAACTGGTTCAGATTAGAGAGATATACAGATACTCAGGCCGGAAGTAGCATTTCCACACGGTGTGAAGAGACGAAGGCCTGATTTTCGTTCGATTCAGTACAGAATCGGTAGTGCATTTTTTCAGTATCAAAAATGCACCAAGAAGCAAAAACCAAAACCAAACACAAACACACAAAAAAACAGTTGGAAACCATTTGGAAAAAAAAAGAAAAACAACCTGTTTCGAACAGGCCTTTTTTTAAGAATTAGCAACTGCACGGCAATGGGGACGAATTTAGCACGCACGCTATGACGAATTAGCAAAACTGTATGATAATGACGGATTAACAACTTCCCCGTTTTGAAAAGTCGTTTTTTTGACGGCACGGTAGGACCATCGGCAGGCACTGTTGTAAAAATGCTACTCAAATGCACCGCAGCGTGATGAAGACGAATTGGAAGATCTCACGGGTGGTGATTCATGCGCGAGCGTGTGTAAAATGACGAATTAACAACAACATTTTGGAAGTTGGGGAAAAAGGAAGCCTCTGCCCCCGGAATTTAGAACCGTACACCTATTTGGGTTTTTTGTTTGCAGGTTTTTTTTTTGCAGGTTACAGTGGTGTTGCTATTTTTTTCATTTTTCACCCGTGTGCGTATCTTTTTCACGGGGGTGTTGGAGGGAATACGAGCGCATGGGGATACAAATCCCTGGGACGAGCGGTAGGTATAAAAGGCGCGGACAATTCCGTAGATATTTATATCAGCCATGGCCACCAAGTACGATGTGGTTTCAAGGTTCCAGTGCAAGAAATGCAAGGTTGAGTTTTTATCGCGGGAAGAGGTGGAAAATCATTTGCAGAAGCCTTGCGTGGTAAACTTTACTTGTCTCGATTGCGGCGGACTCGTTTCTAGCTACGATGAATTCTTGGTGCACTACGACCGATGCGATGGAAAAATGATTACGCCCGAAAAAATCAAGTTTAGCGTTATATATTACTGCAAATCCTGTTGGAAGTATTTTCCAGATTTGGAACGAGCTACGGTTCATACCAGAATTTTCCATTCGTCTCTTCCAATGAATGAAGAGACGGTTTCGACATTGGAAGATAACAAAAACCAACGATGATCGATGAAGAAGAAGAAAATCACGATCTTTCAATGTTGGACATTAACATTTTCTCGTGCCAGTATTGCGAGAAGACGTTCACGAACAAGAGTTATAAACAGAGGCATGAAAGGCGTCACGAAGGAAAGTGTAACGTAACCTGCAAATCGTGCAGTGTTACTTATTCGAACGGTCTCGCTTAAAAACGGCACAAGTGTGGCGGGGCTGTAAAACAACGTGGAAAGGAAATTGGAGAGTCTTTGAGAAAGAGACTGAAATTGTCTTTTCCTAAACTCAAACCATTGTTGAGGAAAGAAATAGTTTCTCGAATGCCGGCAAATTTCAACCTCGTAGTAAACAACGTCAGATCTCTAGTGGTGCCTATAATAGAGGATACCAGAAGCAACTGGGCTTTGTACTACATGATTCACGATTTGAAAGACAAGACGGAAGTGACCGACGATACCGAACTCCAAGTGAAACCGTTCAGTTTGGATTTAGTAGGTTTTGATCTCCTGAGTGATGCTTTCAACAATTGCCTTCTTGACTTTCAAGCGGGATTTTACGTCAGGTGAAATGCACTACGAACCCTTGATTTTGTTGGAACTGTACAAGGATAAATATTGGAATCTTTTAGAGCAATGTCAACATCTTATGTTAAACATAAAAGCTCAAATCGGATTATGCATTCTCTTCGAAAAAGCAACGGATAATACGGAAACTATTAAAGCTTATTTCAATTTCAACCTGACCAGAGTGGGAAGCAAGGAGGTTCTCTCCGAAATGACAAACAAGATTCTGCATAGTATTGGACAGTTTTCCGTAGAAGGAAGTGGATGGATTGTCAAGCAATGCGTGTGTACCAAACTATGTGTTGGAATCTATAGGCCATTTGCCGGAAAAGGTTATGTGCCACTTCCCGACAATCTGAAAATAGGCCCCGATATACTGGTCAACGTGCGTAGGGAGGATGATAGATGTTTTGTGTGTTCCGTGTTGGCTAGTATATACCCTGTACCATCTTCGCAACACGACTGAGATACAAAACATTACATCTCTCATGAGCATGAATTAGTTGTTGGCATGTTCAATAAATACCCCGTTCCTTTATCCAAAATAGCGGCGTTCGAAAAGCCAACAACATTTCAGTATCTGTTTTTGGTTTCGAGAAAGATGAACCTTGCATTTATCGTGTGAATTCCTTAGTTGAAAGTAAATATCACGTCCACTTGCTTCTTCTGAACGGCCACTAGGTGACGATAAAAGACTTCAACAAATTCATCGCGTGTTTCAATCCCCAAAAGCGCTTGAAGTATTTTTGTAGGCATTGCCTACATGGTTTTCAAACTCGTTTCAGGCATGAAAACAACCACCTTCCTTCTTGCAAGGGAGTTCCATTTCAAAAGACCTCGTTGTCCGACAATGAACGTTATCCAGTTTAAGAATTTCAAGAACGAACTTAAAAGATTGTACATTGCCTATGTGGACTTTGAAGCGGAAGTTGTAATAGAAATGACACATAAACCAGAGTTAATCACGTACACCAAGCTTGCAGTTTTGCCTATGTGATTGTGGACCATCTAGGCGGAATATTTTCCAAAAGGTTGTACAAAGGAGTAGACTGCCTGAAGGTTTTCTTCGAATCTACATTAGAGGAGCAGAAAAAAATCGTGGGTTACGTGGATTCCCACACGCATAGGATGAAACGTTTAACCAAGGAACAGTGGCTGCTCTACATAACAGCTGCGGTCTGCCATCTTTGCAAACACGGTACATTTACCCCACCCAAAGCAAAGTATAACGGATTTACGACAGTAAGAGGACCACATCACTGGTGAATATAGGGGTGCTGCACACAGCAAGTGTAACTTCGCTTACACTTTGAACAAAAACATAGCGGTTGTTATGCATAATTTCGAAAAATACGACAGTCATTTCGTCGTGAAGGCTTTGAATTCGTTCAAAGATTTGAACGCTCTACATAACGTGAGGATCACAGCAAAAAAACAAGGAAAGAATCAGCAGCATGAAATTGGGTGATTTTACTTTCATCGATGGCCTAGCATTTATGAGGCATCGTTGGAAACTTTAGCTTCGAAGTTAAAGCGCTTTAACATTATGGACAAGTTTTTCGTGGGTGAATCAGTGGAACTCGTACGAGGTTTTAGGTGAAAGGGCGTGTTTTCTTACGAATACCTGACAAACATGGAAGTGTTTGAGGAGGAGCGTTTACTTCCCATGTCAGCATTTACGTCGTTGTTGAGAGGAGGGAGCTGCTCCGAATCTTACGAACATGCATTGAAGATTTGGGATTTAGGCATATGCAAAATGTTTGTTGATTACCACGATCTGTTTTTGTGGACGGACATTGGGCTTTTAACCAATGTTTTTGAAAACTTTAGAGTGACGAGTTTGGCTAGTTATGGATTGGATCCCTCCCATTACATTTCTACACCCTCGCTGTCTTGGGACGCGACGGGAGTGTCTTTGTATCTCTTCACTAATATTGACATGCATCTTATGGTGGAAAAGGGTATAAGAGGCGGTGTCTCGTTTATAGCTAGAAGATACGCTAAAGCCAACAACCCGTATACACCATCTACTTTTTATCCTGATAAAAAGAATTCTTACATTATATTTTTGGACTTCAACAACTTGTACGGTTGTGTAATGTGCGAGTATCTACCGACCGGAGAGTACAAATGGGTGACGGAAGACCAACTCGAGGATATAAATGTCGATAATTACGGAGACGAGAGTGATACGGGGCTGATATTAGAAGTGGACTTGGAATACCCGGAGATGCTTCATGTGTCTCACAATGATTTCCCATTAGCACCGGAGCACATGAAAATCACAAAGTCTGTACTTTCTCCTTTCAATCGTCGGGGAATCGAGGACTTGCGGTTAAAGTATAGCAAAGACCTAAAGCTAACCACTAACCTTTTCTCAAAGACTAAGTATGTGGTGCACTATAGGAATTTGAAATACTACCTTTCTCTCGGCATGGTCCTTAAGAAAATACACAGAGCAAATAGCTTTAAGCAAGCGCCTTGGCTGAAATCTTACATCGAGTTTAATAAAGAGGAGCGGCAAGCAGCTACTAACGATTTTGACAAAACCTCTACAAACTGATGAAGACGGTCAAAAACAAACGTAAGAGAAACAACGCCTTGATAGCAACGATGAAAAAGTAAGCCATCAAGTACGCATCTCACCCCCGCACCACAAGTTTCACATCTCTAAACAAAAATTTGGTAATTTTTACAAAGACTCCCGCAAACATCACCTTGGACAAACCCATCATGGTTGGGTTTAGCGTCTTGGAACTGTCCAATTTACTAGTCTACCAGTTTCACTATGACCACATGATGAAAAAGTACGGACCGGAGAGATATAAACTCCTAGTTACGGATACTGATAGCTTGTGTTATTCGATAGAAACGGACGATGTTTACAAAGATATGGAAGAGGATGTGTCGTTGTTCGACAGTCAGACTACCCCAAAGACCATTTTCTCACTCCGACATCAACAAAAAAGTATTAGGTAAAGATGAAAGACAAGAGCGCTGGTTGCTCAATTTCTGAGTTTGTAGGTTTAAAGTCTAAGCTCTACAGCATTTTACAATCGAATGGAGAGAACAAAACGGCTTGCAAAGTCATTAAAAACAGCACAAGTCGTACACGAAATATACAAGAATGTGCTGTTTAATAATAGCATCGTAAGAACTCTAGGGTCTTACATTCGTTCGGAGGGTCACGAACTGAAAACTGTTACCATCAACAAGTTGGCTTTCAGTCCCTACGACGACAAGAGATGGGTATGCGACGACACAGTCAGTACTCTCACCAATGGGCACGTGAATTCAGCTTAAACTATCTATGTTATCCGTCCAGCTGTTGTATTTGGAATCGTAGCCTTTCTTTTTGCGTAACATCTGCTCTACTAGAAATAAATCTGGAGCTTGGATTTTTTGAATTTCCTGTTCGTAGAAACCTCCGAGCACCGGTTCATCCGACTCATCCTTTAAAAGATACGTAACTGGTTGCGTTTTTTGAACTTTACGGATCGTGAATACTTCGTTAGTTAAATTTTGCAAATACCCTTTATCGAAAAATTTTTTAATCTTAGATATCCTGACTTTATTTCCTACAGCAAATTTGGGTTTCTTTAGCAGTTGTTTAGGGCTAGTTTGTCTCAGCATTGGTTCGTGACATCTGGTTACTTCCCTAGGTTTCAGTTTTGTGGTGGAATGAACCGTGTTGTTGTAATGCGAAACCAACTCATCGATAATGTGTATCCACTTGTAATTACCCTGCCTGGTGAATCATTTCAGCATTCTACCACGTTCTACCACGCTCGCTTTCTTCTCAGAGTATGCAGAGTACATGTTGATATTATGGCGCTTAAGTAGCACTTTGAAGTCTTTATTGTAGAACTCACTACCTAAATCGACTTGTAAATTTTTAGGGGCGGTCGCTCCTGAAAGTATCTTCTTGAATGCTTCGGTAACATCTAGACCGGTTTTAGATTTAAGGGGAATGGCCCAAGCAAACTTGGACATGACGCGTTAATGCAGGTCAGTAGATAGTTAAACCCTTTATTTAGTTTAGCACACTGTATCATTTCCACCAAGTCAGCCTGCCACAGATCGTTCAGGCCCAGTACAATCACTTTCCGTCTCAGAAAATTTTCCGTGTTGGTTTGTGAAGTTCGTTTACGAGTTGATCCATTTTTTTTATTTTCCATTCCGAACCTGAGTTTTGTTTCCATGATTTTCTTAACGATGACAGCGGTTAGTTTTTCTCTCCACGCCAGAGAAGGATCCTCTCTCACTCTTTGAGCTTTTGAAATTAGAACTGCATCGGCGGGGTGTCGATCTTTTAAATCCGAGCTTTCGGCGTAAGCTATATCGTGTTCCTTGCACGCTTCGTCTAGTTTATTTATTCCAGGAGTTCTCCTCGTTCCAGTCGCATCTTCAGTTTAGTTCCAGGACCGCAGTATTGATATCCCGGTAAATGCATTTCAACGGGCAAGTTATCTTTCATTTTGTTCACGAGTCTCTTTCCCAATTTGACGAAGTAAGCTTTTTTTTGCACCACGTACATCGCAAAACACTATTCAGTCTATTGTTTTGTGTAGTTGTAGAAACTTGGGAGTTTCGATTCGTTAGAAGTCGAACGTCTACATTTTACGCAATATTTCATCTTGATTTCTTTACGGTTGCTCTTTTTTACTATAGTAGAATCTTTTTTCATTCCGAGTATATCTCTTTTAAAAAAAAAAAAAGACATCATGGATTCCTGTTCAATTATTCTCTCCGGCAAAGACTCTTATTTGAGAATTAATCTAAACACTCCAATTCATTTAGACTCTGAAAAAAATTACGAATTGGCCCTGCTTAATTTAGACATGTACAACAGCATCCACAACATCACCTCGAATAATAACAAAATTTGGTACACGACCGATGCAGGTGCCACCTGGCACAAAGTGTTAGTTACCCCGGGGGCTTACGAAATCGAGGACTTGAATAAATTCCTCAAGTCGGCGATAGATGCGAATGGCCACAACAAGGATGCATTACGATTCTTCCGAATCTAAACACTTTAAGAACCAACTAAATGATTACCGATCCAAATTACGGAATATCTTTTTCGGGTGACAAGAGTTTGGCTCCAGTCTTGGTGTTTGACTCGGGCAACTACGTGAGAAATCGAGAGGAACAAAATACCGTCGACATTATGAGCATCAATACAATTTTTGTACACGTTGATATCATAGGCAATTCGTACCTAAACAACGACACTCAGCCCACTTTATACTCCTTTTATCCCAATTCCCGCCCGGTTTCAAAATCATAGAGTCTCCTCATAAATTGATTTACCTCCCGGTGACTACAAAGTTAATCAGAAATATAAGAGTTTGGCTCACGTCTCATACCAATGAGGCATTGGATTTAAACGGAGAGACGCTCACGGTGTGTCTTCATTTGAGATTTAAATAAAAAAGGATAAGATGCTCGTGTTTGGAAAAAAGGCAAAGGACTCTTTCTTAATTTTAACTCTAATAATAAAAAAACAAACTGTTTGATGCCAAGAAATAAAGCTTTCATCAAATTTATAAAAACTCCCAGAAAATGAGAGTAGTAAAAGATTACTTAAAAATCAACGAACCTTTGGTGTACGATTCATCGGTCGAGTCTTACACTTACCATGAATACAATCCTATTATTAGCTCCAATTTCAACAACGTAAATTCGGAAATCCGCATACACGTAGAAAACCAAAATTTATTTCTACACGTTGCCAACAGTTACCTCCTGATTAAAGGGAGGTTGCTGAAAGACGATGACTCGGCTTACGCAGACACTGATGTAGCCGCGTTGATTAATAATGCTCCCATGTTCCTGTTTTCTAATATCAACTACCATCTCAGTGATAAACAAGTCGACGAGTTAAATTATCCGGGGTTCAGTACTCTGATGAAGGGATTGCTCACTTATGGCTCGGCGGAGCAACCGGCTTTGCTCGGCCAGTGCTAGGCGCTGGCGTTGAAACACGTCATGGGGTTTTTCGAAAATTACGATAAGCTAATCTACAGAACTAAACACATGCTCACACTCATGCGAGCGAGCGATACGAACGCCAATTTCAAAGCCGCGGCAGCGGCCAATGGCAAAGTCATTCTAAATAGCATCAGCAGGCTCGTTCCACATGTCACTGCCTCGGACGAGCAGAAACTTAAAACTCTACAATCTCATCGACCACGAAGCGACAGTGGATTTAGGATTTAGGCACTGGCATTACGATAGCTGTGTGCTCCCTTAAAATACCAGCTTCACTTGGCGCGTGCTGACTACTTCCGTGGTCGAAAAACCTAGGTGGATAGTTTTAGCTTTTCAAACTAACAAGCAGAACTCCTTAGTCAAAAATCCCGGCGTGTTTGACCACTTTAGTCTGCACTCACGTGACTCTAAATTTGGAAAGCTATCCGTTTTTCGTTTTAAATACCAATTTTTCCACTGGAGAGTACGTTGGTCTGTACAGAATGGCGCAGCAATTTAGGCATCTTTGCTACGATACCAACGAATTGAGTTTTGACTTGCTTCAGTTCAGGAAAGCCTATCCTCTCGTGGTGTTGGATTGCTCCTAACAGTCCGAGAGGCTTCAATCGGTAATTGTGGTTGTACAAGTCAAACTGAAGTTTACAGCAGCCGTGCCGGCTAACACTACGTGTCACGCTCTGCTCATTAAGGACAGGAAAATGAATCTAAAGTTGGATAGAGGAAAAGAGAAGTTGTTTACTAAATAATAATAATAATAAAAAAGATATGCCGCTAAAAACAAAATCGCGAAAAAAGAAAGGCGGCTTTTTGCTGTTGGCATTGCTAGGAATTGGAGGATTGGCGGGAGGGACAGCGGGGGTGGTATCTGCCGTAAAAAAAAAAGCACAAAATGATGCAAAAATTCTGGCTGAACTCATGCGACATTACAAGCAAGTGGAAGGTTCTGACTCGAAGAAAAAAAAAATTAAGCAAAAAAAAGAAGCAAAAAAAAATTGCCCTGTGGCAGAAGTCTTTACTTAAGACCACCCAAGGTTTAATCGACTTTAATAAACCCTTAACAAACTTTGTTTTAAATGGATTGGCTAGAGTAATGAAAATTCCAAAATTCAGAGGTATTTTTAGTAAAGACACGCTTCCCTTAAAACTTTGGCCTACTGGTTAAAACGGAATAGTAAACTTGGAAGATTTCCACGATGGAGACGGAAATCACTGGGTAGCTTATTCCACCGTTTCGGGAGAACCTTGTTATTTCGATAGTTTTGGCAACATGGGTCCTCCCCGGTCTGTGGCAAACTATTTGGGACCGGGAATAAAATACAATTAGGAATGCGTACAAAACTTTGGTCAGATTTGATCACTTTTGCTTATTTTTCCTAAGTGCCTTCTCTAAGACACATAATTACGAAGCTGTTTTAGATATGATGAGACGAGTCAGGTAATGAAAAGTTACATGCAAATCTAACTGGAAATAAACGTCTTCTAGGTGAAACTCATCGAATGCCTCTACCATGATGGGCAAATTTTTTTCTATTACGTGATAATTTTCGAAAACGGTAACTGTCGAATGTTCTCCCTTTATGTTCATAATGTAAAGGGCTCTCTTACCTATTTTACATTTAGCAATTAGTGCAACGCTTGGATCGCTGCAGTAAAAAATTGCATTATGAATTAAACTTGAACTCTGATCAGCATGAAACTGATCAGCATGAAACTGTTTTCATGCACAAATTTCTTCGTAGCCGCGTCACTCGGTAAAGTAGGTTCGCTTAATTTTCTAATCGGTTTGTTCGTGGCATTAAAGTATTCGTTCTGCTCATCTTGTAACAAGCAATTGCTGTCGATAAATACCTTAGTAACAGCATCGTTCGGTAAAGTAGGTTCGCTTAAATTTCTAATCGGCTTGTGCATCGCGTTGAAGTATACTTTTTGGTCGTCTTGTAATAAACAATTCCTATCGACGTACACTTTTGATGCCGCATCAGCAGGGTGTCGGGGAAAGCTATGTCCTTAATTTGCTTCTTCCTCTCGTAGAAAAATTCCCGTCAGCATCATCTACGTACAACGTATTTTTTCCATACTACAAATGGCGGAAGCCAACTCTTCGGAGAGAAGAGTAATGGCAGGAGGCAAGTTGGTTTTAAGTTTCTGAACGTCCGTTACTAGAGTACCGATCTGAGAATAATTTACCGCATCTTCAGAGTCAATGCCAGCTCCAACTTTGGTTAAACGCTTACTTTCCATATCATAGTTGTTTTCTGGGGTTAGCACATACCCTGGCCCAGGCTGTCCACTCGGACCGACTCCCATCACTTCACTCCCTTCTCCTCTTGTCCTTTTCAATGATTGTCCGAACTTATTAACTGACATCTTTTTTAATATACGAATCACGCCGCCCTCCCCCCTCTCCCCTGCACAAAAATCTCTAGCGCACATGACACTCTGACAGAGTAAGGAATAAAGCAAAACAACGTGCATTAAGACTTGGTTTGTGAAAATACAAGACGCAATAATCTCAAAAAAAAAGAAAAGAAAACTGCCCCGACAGGAACAAAAACCCAGGACATCCGCATACTATTAATATACCCGGCTTAGTACGCGACTGTGCTGGGTTTGAGTTCCAATCGTGTCAGTTGCCTTTTCTTTTAATTTTCAGATTATTGTACCTGGTATCCTCACAAATGAGGTCTTTGATGTAGACTCTTTGCCCATCCCCACCAGTTTCTTTCACCAGTTTCACCAGTTTCACGATTCAAATCTCTTGCAAAAATACTCGTTGAAAGTTAATAACAATTAAGGTACAAAGATTAACAACGGTGTAAAGTTTTCCTTGTCTCCTTTCATACAGTTTAAAAATTTAAAAGGTTCGGGGACTCCCGTATCGGACGAAAAATCCAAATATAAAGGTTACCCAGCAACCCGGAAACTCAAAAACTGTTGAAAAATCTTAAAAAGTATATCTGTAAAAAAACTAGAAGTCGAGTGTGACGAGCAGAAACCTGTATCCTTGACTATGTTTAATTATCCTAGTGCTATACACACGGCTTCCTCCTGTTACTCCTCTTGCGAAAAGGCAAGTGACTGCGATAAACCGCTCTGCCTTAGAACTTGGGTGTACAAGGATATTCACAAAACTAAAGGATGACTTAACAAAAATGTTATTGACAAGCCATGGTTTAACTTGCTATCTTATAACGCTCTAAACTTGACAAAAGTCACCAGGAAAATTACTGCAGTGTACGTTACCAACGATACTCCCAGCAACGTAAAATTATGGTGCAATGTAGACTTTGGAGTATCCCATTCCGATACTTCCAACGACAAATTCTCTGATGAAGACTTTTTGGGTTTGATATCTCTGTAAACATTAAAAAATGTGTAAATAAAAAACGTAATAGAAATTAAAAACTATGACTTTTTCGTGCCGAAGAAAGAACCTAAAAATCATCCATTTCTCCCTTCAAATATCAGATGCTTAATTATAGGTTCCGCAATTTGTGGAAAAACTAACTTACTGTTTAATTTCATCTGTAACGAAAGATGGCTCGACTATGACCGGTTATTTATTTACAGTAAAACTTTATGTCAGGCAAAGTACAAAGCTTTGCAATCTATATTTGGCGAAATTGAGGAAAAAATTGGACCGAATAAGGAATTAGGCGAAGAACTGGACCCAAATACCGAAACCTTATTCTTTTTGACGACTGCTTTTTAGACAAACAAAAGAACATTGAACGTTACTTTGCCTTTGCCCAAGGGCGTCATTCAAACGCCGATGTTTTTTATCGCAGTCAGTCCTATACGAGAATTCCTAAACAAGTAGTTAAAGACAATGCGAATTTATTAATCCTTTTCCCCGTGGATGAGTTAAATTAAAAACATGTTTATGAGAATCACGTTGCCCTTGACATGAAATTTTCAGACTTTAAAACGCTGTGTAGAACATGCTGGAAAAAGCCTTAAGGGTTTTTATCAATTAACAAAATGTTAAATGAGGGTAGATATAAACATTCGTTTTTACCTATTAAACAAAAGAATGGAGACAAAACGAGAAATATCAAAACTCAAAAAACGTTAACTAAAAAGTTTTTAAATCGACGTTTGGGTGAGAAAAAGCAAGAAGAATCGTTACAAGAATTTTTAAACCGGTAGTAAGCACCCTGAAACCGAGACCAGTGCTCGGTACAGCCACACAAACTATGCCTAATAAAAACACTCTATCCATGCAAACTATCCCGATTAAAAACAATCTAACCACACAGACGACCACGATTAAAGCTTACAAATATGAAGAAAGTCACGAGGATGAATACGAAGCATTGGGTTTATCCCCGTCACCTTACCAAGCCGTTACTCCTAGTGAGAAGACATTGTCGACCACTCAATTCCAGTCTCGCTGAATATTCAACATCAGCTCAAGCTCCTATAATGCAAATTCCTCCCGACACCAAAACCGAATGCGCCACTACGAGCACTGGTCCTAAACTCACCCCTACATATTCCGCAGCGAAAGCAAGATGCATTTCTACCCAGCCTGAGCTTCCTAATATCACAACGCTTAGGTCCCTCGATAGTTTGTTACCTGGCCAGAATATTGGAGGCACTGCTAAATATTTCTTGGTAAAATTTTTCGAAAATCCCAAAGACACTGACCCAGTATTCGGGCTACAATATGATAAGAAAAAAGGTGAGCTGAGCTTCCGTAATAAACTGGTTAAAATTTTGGAGAATGACATTGTTGTCGAAAACAAACAATACGTAAGAAGGCGCGGTTTGTGGAATTTGCTAGTATACGAAGAATTAAAAGAAACTTCCATCGTGCCGAAAGTTAAAGCAGCTTACACGGCCATGTTAAAAAATACTAACGCTATATATCAAAACAATGACCTTAATACTCATAAACCAAAATCTAATCGGAGCGTCAAGTACAGGTCTGTTATCGTTTCTATTTGGGATGACCTCAAGAAACAAGGGAAAGCAATGGTTAAAAAAGTGGGTAACAGAGTCAATTATAAAAATTATGATAATCCTAATGATTTGATTACAAATCTACTTTAGCTGGGCATGATGGGCATAGAAATGAAATGGTCGAAATTTTATCAGTAATGTAGCAAAGACAAATCATAAGTTCTCGCGAGAAAAGAATAGCTTATCAAAATTTAAGCTTGGGTTGACTAAAACAGTTTTTTCTTTAAGTTAAGCATGAAAATTCAATTAACAGAAATTATTTTGCAATGCTTTTCCCTTCTTTTCTACACTACGTAAACTACAATATTCAACTGCAACCAATTCTCTAGACTCGGTTGAAGTTAAAGTACTTGCGTCGTTACCAGGTGCCCAGTTCGAATCTCGTAGCTTGACTTTTTTTCTTTCTTTAAGCTATTGTAAATTTTATTTAAACATTTTTTTAGGCCACCAACTCCTGTTTTCTTAAAGAATTAGTTTTTTTTTGTCATTTTTTAAGAATTACTGTGAAATGGGGTCAAGTAATGCACCAACAAGAACAATAAATATCCTTTCATTTTCAGCTTCTTTCAGAAATTTGCCAATGCCGTTGGCCCCAATTTACGAGCATCCACTCATCTGAAAAACTTCAAATTTTAAATACAGAATATTTAGGCATTAAGGCAGGAGGGTTTTTAATGATTTTTCTCTAGGTTAATAAAATTCGGGAAACCAAGCAGTTGAAAATAAGCAATTAGCATTAAATCTATTAGACATCAGGATTATTAGCACACGATTCTGTTAGTAGTTCTTTGGAAGAACATAAACAAAAAACTAATTCACCCTCCTTAGCAAAAAAATGTGTGAGTGTGTTAAATGGCTTTGTAAAGGAGGGTTTTCTGTTTTGTTTGCTAGGGCAAACAGATCCTCCGGAAAAAAATAATGTCAAATTTGGAATAAAACGACAAAAAAAATTTCTGGTAACGATAACAACAAACTTTAAACTATAATTCTTTTTGCCACTACATTTTTTTCATTTTGACAAAAAATACACAATTGAAATCGTCATTTACAGCGCTGTGCAATGCCGTTTACCTAGTGTCGATAGGCCTGAGCGTTTTCGAATTATGTTTGAAAAGGTTCAGTACAAGCATAATATGACCTATAAACGCTAACTTGTTTTGCCACTACTTTTTTTCATTTTGAGGGATTTTGACAAACAATACACCATTGGAAGAGCCATTTACAGAGCTGCGTAATGCCATATACCTAGTGTCGATAGGCCTAACCGTTTTCGAATTATGTTCGAAAACGTTTACGGAAACTGAAGGTTTTTTACCGTTTTTGCTGTAATTTTTTTCAAATTTTAACCGATCTTGACAAACAATATACTGTTGGAAGCGTCATTTTCAGAGCATTCTAACGCTCTTTACTGCTTGGTGATAGACCACCCCGTTGAAGAAATATCTTCGAAAACGTTTACGAAAACGTCACCAGAAATCCTTTTTCCTATTTTTGTACTCTGAGGATTGTATTTATCTCAGTGGACAGTCACTTTGGTAGTCATCTTTCTTTAATATAATTTTTTGTTACATTGCAGATACATTGTTTATGCATGCTTATTCCACTAGGAATCAGCCTTTAAGCATTTAGGCCTTTTTCTGTAAGCCTTTAAAAAAAAGGAGTTAGAATATAATAAGAATTCAGATGGCCTAGTAGTATAGAGCACCGGTTTTAGTTATACTACGTTACAGGCTAACAGAGTCACATGCTTTTTCAATAGCACATTTAAATCCTGGGGGGGGTGGCGCGTGCATCTGGGGTATGTGCAGGCCCCTAGCCGTGCCTGCAGTAGCCCTCAGACCCCTAGCCGTGCCTGCAGTAGCCCTCAGACTCCTAGCCGCCGATGTGCGTTGGTTGACCGGGATAATTTACCTTATCCCGGGCGGCTAGTAGGTAGTGGGCAAAGAGCCGTCGATGCGTGTTGTTTGTACGGGATAGTTGAGCCTACATCCCGGCTGGTTGGTAGGTAGTGGGCAAAGAGTCATGGCATGTGTGTTTGTGTGCATGCATGGGTAAAAGTGATAGAACGGAGAGTGTTTTAATGAAGTTTTAATAAAATCTAGAAGAGGATGTATACATACATATTACAGGGTATGAATAGACAACGGCGTTTATTAAAGGCATGAAAAAAAAAACCCTCGCAAAAAGTAGTAGGAGAAGCGAGCCAGATGTGGGAGGTCTTCGAGCATCCTGGAGAAAGAGC
>JAHWFP010058024.1:0-11542 GCA_023313725.1 Lithobius niger
GGGGGGGCGGGGGCAAAACTAGCCATTTAGCCGATGGTGACGAGGGAGAAACCAGTAACACCTATAGGGGGTTTAAAGGAGCTCTGTGAGCTCCCCAGCGTGCTGTGGGGAGCTGACGCATTTTTGGTAATTTCCGTAATTTTCTGGCCTTGTAAAGTGCCGTTGGAAACATTTTTACAAAATCAGCTTTGCTGTCTACATTACATGCATAAAAAAATAGTAATGTAAATCTTTCAGTTTTTCGTACTAGGTACTTATTTTTTATAAATGAAATAAGTATTCAGGATAGTCATGGTTTTTTCAGCTAGGCAAAAAGTGACTTGGCCAATTTGCCGAATAAGCCTTCAAAATCATACGGAAGGGGCGAATCGGCCCTTTCCCCCCCCCCCCCCCTCCTCCCGGACTATATGGTTATGCCAATGGGTAGATGGTTAGGGAAAAAAGAATGATCAAACTGGAGAAAACTTTACAATTCTTTGCTTCAAAAATGGAGGTATGAGCAATCAGTGGCGGATTTAGCATGGTGCGGATGCCCCACCTCCCCCCCTCTTGACTAGAAATTATACTTTTTTTTATGAGATTTGAATTTTGGATTATAAATTTAAAAAGAAAAGGGAGAAAAAAGGGATGAAAAAAGAAACGTAAAAAAGAAAAAATGGAAAATATGGAAGTTGAATCCTACCCCTACTAATTGGGAGAGTTATATAAGAGACAGGAATAATACTACTGCCAGCATACGATCCGCAAAAATTAAAGCAGAGGCCAAAATGATAGACAATGTGGTCGATAACCCTAACCTTTTGTACAAGCACTTTAAAGATTTAAAACAAAAGTCAAATGTCATTGCAGGTGTCAAATCTGAAAATCAAAATATTGTGACTCAGCCTGCTGCTATTGCTACGGAATTTGTCAAAATTTCCCACACGGTCTGATCCGTTTGTAGCTATTGACTATGAAAGCTTGAAAATACCAGCTGATGTCAAGCATGGAATCACTGTCACAAGTGACACAGTTAAGAATATTCTCCATGGGCTAAATACTAAATACTACCCAGTCATTTGGACCCGACGGTTTTCACCCTTTGTTCCTGAAGCAGTGTGCTGAAACTGTTGCTGTCTCATTAGCAAGAATTTTTCAGACTTCTATTGACACTGGTGTAGTGCCAACACAGTGGAAAACTGCTCACATCACCCCAGTCTACAAAAAAGGGTGTAGATTAACCCCTAAAAATTACCGTCCTATTTGCCTTATTTCGGTTGTTGCAAAAGTGATGGAGAAAATAATCCTTGCTACAATTCTAGAATATCAGCCTGCAACTGATAGCAAGTCTTCACAACACGGATACACAAAGAAGAGATCTTGTGCGACAAATTTGTTATCTGGCATCACTGACTGGAAAAAGAATCTTCACAAAGGCATTCCGACTGACATTGTCTACACTGATTTCGTAGATGCGTTTGGTAGTGTGCCACATGACGTACTACTTCTTAAACTTAAAAATTCAGGAATAAATATGGCTTTCTTCAATAGGATTTGTGACTACTTGAAGGGTCGCCGTCACACAGTCGTTATTGGGACAGAGTCAAGTGACTGGGCGGAAAACAATTGTGGCATTCCTCAAGGTGGAATACTCAGCGGATGGCTATTCAACTTATTTATTAGTGACATTACTAAGTTTATTTCTTCAATTACCTTAAGTTGTTATATCAGATCTTAAAGTTTATAACAGATCTGATTCACTTGAAAGTTGCCAGCAGCTTCAAAATGACCTTGATCGGTTAGATAAATGGGCAGCTGACAATAAAATGAAGTTTCACAATAAAATGTGTTATTTTACGTATTGGCAAACACTAGGCTGTTGATTTTCACTATTACTTGTCTGGTCATCAGTTGCAAGAACACACCGGCGTGAAAGATTTGGGCATCCTTGTGGACAACCAACTTACGTTTCATAATCAGGTGCAACAAGTTGTCAATGATGCTCGGAAAAAGTTTTTTATGCTAAAGTCAATGTTCAAATCGTGGACACTAACGCATACAAGAAGATTGTATATGACGTTTATCCGACCAAAACTTGAATACTGTGTACACGCCTGGTCACCCCATTACAATGGTGATATTTACAGGTTGGAACAAGTTCAGAGATCCGTCACCAGGCACTGTTCTTCCCTGAAGGGTTTGTCTTACGAAGAACGTTTGAAGACTTGACCTGACAACCCTTGTTGATAGGCGTTTAACAGGTGACTTTATCAAGACCCGTCAAATTCTGTCTGAAGTAATTTTGCCTGTCGACCAGTTTTTTCAACGCTCGACTGTCATACATACCAGAGGACACAGCATGAAATTGACGAAACCACGAATCCGCACCATTGTTGGACAGTCTTGCTTCACTGTGAGAGCCATTAATTATTGGAACGCACTCTCAGAACGTGTTGTGACAGCACCTTCAACCAGCAGTTGGGAAAAGACAATACGATCTGACTCAGTGTTAAGTATTTTTGTTGCATGTATTGTTGTGAACCGGTTACGTAAGCTTGCTTTCTTCCGGTATGAATGTAATTCAATTAATTTAATTACAAAAAGTGTGGGTTATCAAGTTACCCCATACTTTTGACGATAACCCACACTTTTGACACTTCTGGATCACGCGACCAGGTACGCACACACCATCAACCAACTACAGCGTGCAAAAAAAAACGTAACGCAACAAAATTAATTACTTAAAAGGAAAGAAATCCTATCCCTGCAAACTTTCAAATGTCTGGCCCACATAACAGGCTAACAAACCACCCATATCTAAGCATATTCACTCCGCGTTAATCCGGGGGGCGCCCCCCATCTTCCTCCACAAACCAATATGGAATGACCTTCATTCATACCGATACCCTATTACCATATTTTTTAAACAATTCTCAAACTACAAACGCACAAAATGAATTGCATACGTTAAAAAAATGTCCCGGTAATGTCATTTTATCCCTGATGTGTCACATATCGAATTATTCGCTCCAAACACGATAAAACACAGCGAGCTCCCAGCTTGCCACCCGACGCTTAGACTGGCTAATTCCCACCCCCCCCCCCCCCCCCCCACCACAAAGTTTGAGCGAAAGGACTCGTCCGCCTATCACACACTTCCCCCTCCGCAAACTAAATGGTATGACCTCTTGAAGCAATTTTCACAAAACACAAACACGTTTTAATTAAATACGAGTTAGCTTGACGTCCCAACCGTGATATAAATGAGTTATTGGTGACAAACTCACGGATATCGATTTCTTAACCCACGGCTACGAGGATTTGCAAAATTTCGCTAGACAAATCCTCGCAGCCGTGGGGTAATAAAGGCGCGTTTACGCAGCGAGTCGCTTTTGCATTCTCGCAGCTAGAACTCAATCGCGATGGCAAAGGTGACATTGCCATGGTAACAACGCTAAATGGATTAGCTAAATCCGACATCGTTTGAGTAAATACTTGCAGTCTTATAATCCGTGCCAATATTATAAAGAATTCCTCATGACGAAACAATTTTCCCAAACGCTTTTGAACTAACGTTATTTGCTGTTTCCGTTGCGAGGCGGCAGACATAAAACCGCCGCCATGTTGGATTTCTAGCTTCTAGCTGCGAGAATGCAAAAAGTTGCGTAAACGAGCCCTAAAAATTGATATCCGTGAGTTTGTCGCCAATAACTATTACTTATTCCTCTCTGCTTCACTGCGGCAGTTGTATGAGATTTGTTATGTTTGCACAGTGTTGTAATTATACCTTCTGTATCCGAGCGCGTGGCTGCGGGCCAAGGCTTGGGGTAATAAATTAATCAATCAACCTATTTATTGTTTTTTCTTTTGGTGTAAAATATTTACTTAAATATTAGTTAAATATACAGTTTTGTTGATTTTTCATGTTATTACTTATGATAATAGATTATTATGTATCGATGTCATCCTGTCTGCATTATACAGTCGACAAATGTTATTTAAATAATTAAATAAATAAATAAACCAGACATAAGAAGTGTTAGCGCTACTGTGGCTTATTTGGTTGAAAATGACTTGTTACTAACGGCGTTTGTTGACATTTATGGAAGTATGACAATGCAACTATGGAAAGGCTTTAAAGAAATGAATCGTTACTTCATCGACACGCACGTAATTATGTTAATTTTAACCATTGTAATCTTACTCTTAAAAATGCTATAATCTCAATTACTATAATCTACGGAAATGAAGTCCGTTAAGTTACGTGATGAATACCAAGAGAAACCAACTCATTCGGAACGAAATACAATGACACGTTGTTCACCGGTGCTTTTTTTTTATTATTTTTTCTCTGTCACGATCTCAGTGACAGTTACATAACGTTCTTGCTGCTGTGGGACTTCGTTATCGAGATTATACACGTGGTTACTGGCTGCTAATATGAAAATACTATGGCTAGAACGTGGAGTGTGTCGATTCTTTAATATAATAACTATTTTATTTGTATTCGTATATACAAAAACACTATCTATTGCCAGTGATCACAACGATACAAGTTCTGTTTCCTTTTCAAGTTCCAGCAACGCATGGATGTTCGGTGAGTTAAGGAAACTGGAATTTGACGTTAGGCTTAACTTAAGCCTAACGATATCAGCCGATAACACGTCACTGGAAGTGCGCATTTTCGCTGTCCGTAATGTTGATGTCGGCTGCTCTAACTTAAGTGCCATAATAGTAAATAATTTCAACTGCACAGCCAGTTGGATGGATTTATTATTTCCCGGTGCACTGATTGTTGATGCTGATGAGGCAAACGTGACTATTGTTGTGCTACAAGTGACTGACAAACCGGAAGAAAGACGAGGAGAACCGGAAGTGCAGCTGCGAATTTGTGTTCCATTGTCGGATGAATTTCGCACCTGCGTTAAATGGCTGCTTGGAGTGGAGGAATATAACTACACCAAACAAAACCACAGCATCTACTCAATTCCCCACAAGCTTCACTACAGAGCAGGAGCATTTTCATTTCTCAACAACAAGGAAGTATTGGTGTGCGCACTGCCGCAGCTTCTTCCAAAATACGGCGCCATGGATTTAGTGTGCGTTGTCCTTTGGCAGTTCACTGTTTTGGCATTGATGGCTTCTATATTCATCCACGCTGTAATACTATCACAGTCTAAAACCACCGATTACCGACCCATGATCTGTCATAAGCTGAACTTTACTTATTGTTACATGTCTCTCATCATCGGCCAATTTAAGTCAGAATCCATATCTAAAAACTCCACAGCAATTATGCTGGTAGCGTATAATTACTGCTTCCGGTCTGCATTCTGTTGGCTGAACGTCATTTCCTTTGATATGTGGTGGATATTCCACCCAAAACGACTTCTCCGCTACGGTTCCCAGCCCCCTTCTCGCTTTAAGTTTCTTTATCAGTCGCTGTACGGTTGGGGTGTCCCTGCTGCAATTGTTGCTTGCTCCTTTGCTTTGAAACTGCTGGATACCGATGGTAATCAACGGACCCAATGGTCGAACCGAGGGCCATTGTTTACTAATGTATATCAAGTGCCTTTCATGCTGACTTCCCTTGAAGTTGTGCAACTGATCAACGTGGTTTTCTGTGTTTTGGTTATTCTTAATTTGAGGAAGATCACCAAAGAGGCCAGAGATGCGACGGATAAATTTCATGGAATGCAAACAAAAAATGATATGTAAGTATTTAGTATTTTGGTTTAGCCACGATAGTGATTGGCAAGACAGGAGGGTGGGTGCCACTTATGCTGGTCCCGGGTTAACTTAAGAAATTTCTGCACATTGCAGGCCCTGAGTAGGGTCTTGAAGTGCTGGGGGCAGCGAGCCAAGACAACTATCTCAGGAAGGGAATTCCAGGCGGATCATTAGCTGCATCAAAATGGGTTCTGAATTAACCGCGGTGTCATTATGCGTGGGCCGAGGGTGCCTCAAAAGACGAATTACTACAAAAGCATTTTCCAGAAAGTTTTTATTAATCAAGAACGAAAGTTAGAGGTTGGAAGGCGATCAGCTACCGCCCTAGTTCTAATTGCAATCAACAGGAAAACGAGGCTTTGGAAATCGTCATTGAAAAGGACCGCACGCGTTGGCAGAATGTAAATTCCCGAGACACATTTTCGTCTATTAGCCGCGAATAGCAAGGCAAACGGGTGCAACCACTTACGAGAATACGCAGAAGAGTACACAAAATTTTGGGCAGCCATTTAGGTGTGCTAACAACGATCACAAAATGGTTTGTGGAGATGTATTTTTTAATTCTTTTGAGTAATGTAAGCTTTCCTACTCCCATACAATTAAAGGTTTTAAAGTTATCCTTCCTTCCACAGGTGGGTGTCGGGTATTTAAAGTCCATCACCATGTGCTTCCTTTTGGTAATGACAATTCTCAAAGACTCAATTTCTTACACCAACTGTACAAAAAGTTATAAGGGTGTGGTCGGACTTTTGAAACACCTGCAGTATTAAACATATCCACGTGAAATCGCAAGCTGTGCAATTGGACTTTGGTTTGGTGAATCATTAGTTCCCCCCCCCCCCCCGCTAAGTCAAGTACAGCAAGGCCAGCTATATAAGGTAGAAACTCTGGGGCTGGGAAGTTAAAATTGCAGCAACTATCTCAGTCGACCTTGGATGGCGCAAACATACTCAATGTTTCGCAAATGACGCAATATCTTATTTGCGCACCCTGAGACCTGTTTGAAGCAGTTGTATGGCTACGAGGTGAGCGAACTACTTTAAAAGAAAACTAATTCGTACGGTTTAAAATTGTGTTGTCATTACTTAATATGCTTAAAAAAGTTTGCGATTTATTGCGAAGTTTCTAGCTCGAATATTAATTACGCAAGAATGGATTTTATAACTGTGTTTTCCGTTACTTCGGAGCGAGACAGCAAATGTGACTTCTAGCCATGTACCGCTGCTGTGATGTCACAGTTCATCAGTTAAGTGACTTCCGCTCCTCGCTCTGTAGCTCACTGCGCACCTATGCAAATAAAAGGCAAGCTGAATCGTCGTAATCTTGTCGTAGCCACAGGGGGTTGTCGTCTGTCGCTTGCGCTTGACATAGATACAGAGTCTATAGAGCATTGACATTTGCCGCCATATTGGCACCAGTATGGGTTTTGGAGGGCATAACTACAAGGTGCACTATATAAAAATGGAGGCAAAAACAACGGAAGAGCGGATTTCTTAGGCTTAAAATAACGTTGTTTTTTTTCTCCAACAACAAAACTCGCGCGTTTTAGGTCTAAGAAATCACTCTTAACAGCATCGGCTTCAGTCTGACGCCCTTCTGTTTCTCTCTGCAGTGCCCCTTGTAGCTAACCCATTAAGGCTTCAGCATAGTTATACACAATAATACTACGTTGTGTCACTGCCCTATAAGTACAGTTCCGGTCAAAAAAAACCGCCCTTTTTCGTTATATCGAGGGTCCTCATAACAACCATGGAGAAATTCAGTTATCTCGAAAGCTACTCCACGGATTTTCATGAAACAAAAACTACACTGCTTATTAGGTTGTCTATTATAGTTCTACCCTTATTAAATACTACGTTAATTGACTGAAAATAATTGGCCGAGCGAGAAAAATTTAATGATATCTGATGATACCTCGAAGGATTTTCATGCAACAAAGTCTGAATTGCATATTATATTTTTCTGCTGAATATTGCATGTCATACGTATAGAAATATAGCATATATCATAACGATTAATCCAGTTTTTGTTTTATTCAATTCTGTCCAGTAATTTATAAGATATATTATTAGTTATCAACTCGTGTTGCTCGCTCGGCCAATTATATTTGGCTACCTACCATTACATGTAATACGTATAGAAATGTAGCTGATATCATAATAAGCAACCCAGTTTTTGTTTCATTCAATTCTGTCCAGTAGTTTTCGAGATATCAACATTTCGGTCAGTGTCACATAAATTAATTTTGCAATTTCTTCCGTATAACGAAGGCGTCTTTTTTTTGACCGGAACTGTACATATAACGAAAGGGGTGAAACCAGCCTGAAGTCATATCGTACAACGATAGAGCAGCGTCAAGTGACGTCATATGGCTATAAGAGAGATATCTGCAAGGGGCACTAGATTGAAATGGTGGGTTAAACATCGACACTTCTAGTCAAGCCAATGCTTTGAGAGTGGATTTCGTAGGCTTAAAAAAACGTTGTTTTCTCCACTACTTATAGGTTGTAATTGCAAAGTAAAGATTACACTTGCTTAAAAATGTCAGCAGCTGCCAACAATTCGACAAAAATTGCGCGTTTTAGGCCTAAGAAATCCAGTCTTATAGCATTGGCTTCAGTAAGACGCTCTTCTTTTCCCCCACCAGTGCACCTTGCAGCTAACCCAGTAACTGGCTCCACCATAGACAGCAGTGACACGACGTAGTATTATTCTATATAACTCTATGCTGGAGCCTTAATGCGTTAGCTGCAAGGGGCACTGCAGAGAGAAACAGAAGGGCGTCGTACTGAAGCCGATGCTGTGAAGAGTGATTTCTTAGACCTAAAACGCGCGATTTTTGTTGTTGGAGAAAACAACGTTATTTTAAGCCTAAGAAATGCGCTCTTCGGTTGTTTTTCCCTCCATTTTTATGTAGTGCACCTTGTAGTTATGCCCTCCAAAACCTATACTGTGCCAATATGGCGGCAAATGTCTCTGGTCTATTGAGCGTTATTAAATTTTACGCTTCAGCGCTATTATCGTCAATGGAACACGTGCTGCACGTCTTTATTAATTACTTGTCTCACGTTCGAAGTACTCGTATGTACTCATATTAATTTGTACTCGTATGTTGTCCACAGCGACCTGAGAAGTGTTTTATCATTGAAGTAAAAGCACCGGCATTACCGGACGTTGAATAGTATAGCAAAAACTAACAAGCTTCTCGGATCGCTCTGGACAACCTACTGCATGGTACAAAATAATGACTTAGAACGTGAGACATGTTAACAATAAAGACGTTCAGAGCGAGTTCCAGTGATTATAATAGTGATCTAAAAAAAATGGACTGTTCTACGATATGACATCTGGCTGTTTTCACCCGACTTTCATTATATCTGTCAACTCTTTATCCATGCCGCGCGAGCGACGGACAAGCCCCTGTGGTCATAGCTAAGAGGGATGTTTTTAAAGTCAGCGGCTTGCTTGCTGAGTGCTGAGTTTGCTTGGTCTCGGCTTCCTAGGCTTTTCCCATTTTCAAGCTGAGATAAAAAACAACGTTATTTGAAGTATACGAAGCACAAACATGACCGACAGTAACAAAATCAGTTATTATATCTCTTTTCTCTGTTTTATCGTATTATTAGTAGCGTTTAAGATGACGAGAGTAAAGACTTAAGCAATTGAGCTACTGGCAGCTATCAATATCGTACTTATCACGCACGTATCATGTAGATTTATCGCTTGTATGTTGATTGTTGCCGATTGTGGCTCCGCGGCAATGGCGCATGCGCACATCGTGCCCCTATATTGGCAGCGTAAGCTCAGCCAACTCGGCACCCTTTTTCCTCGCTTACTTGGCTGGTCAGCGGCTGCCAAGCCACTGATTTTAAAAACGACGGAAAAGTTTCTCAGCGGCAAGCGGCTTGAATTTAAAAACGGGAAAATTTGCAAGCCGCTGGCTTTAAAAACATCCCAAGCGAAACCGAAACTAAACGGCTGCATCATGACCACTCTGACTTCGACAGAACCATACCTGTACGAACCAACTTGCAAAGCAAAACACGCAAGTCCAAGAGACAGAAATTTGATTTGCGTATACGTAACCGTAAGTAAAAAAAAAAAAGTAACACTGATTTTGATTTGGAGTCCTTGTATGTGAACGCGTCTTAGTAGTGCGAGCAATCGGACATAAATATATCTAAGCTGCCGCCTAGCAACCAAGGTGAGCTTCCTTTGTTAAGCACGTGCGCTTGGCGCCTGATGATGTGACGTCACGAGAACGACACTTCGCTCCGAATAACAGCAGCGATAAAAAGGCATGTGCTAAAAACGGAACTTTATAAAATTATTACGTAAATACTGTAAGGCGTACGCGAATTTCGTACTTAGCATACATTTTTTAAGTACATTACCATACGATACTCTAATTTAATATGGTAGGGCTTAGTTCTTCTTTAAGGGGAAAATTCAGGGCTTGAAGGATTGGGCTCAACAGTGCAGTTTGAGTCCCTGAACCCCCAAACAACGCCCAGTTAAAGTGGCATTACCACCGATTGAAAACCGAACGACTATACCATGGTGCCATCTATCGGCAGTGATATTGTTAACCTTTACAACTATATCCCAGGTGCGCGAGGGCGTACCAAATTTTCACTCACTGGCTTGTTTGTTTCGTTAAAAGAAATGGCGTTGTGTATTCCTTCGCTTGGTGCAAGCAAGTGCTAGATACAATAGCGCTAGATGTTGCCAGATTCTGTAGGCTTTCAATCGGTGATAGTGCCACTTTAAATCCCAAGGGGACGAAAAATTGGCTCTCGTAAATGTAAAAATCTTTGAACACAAATCCTTCAGAGGTTATTTTTTTAACTGTCCTTTTAGTTAATTTAGCTATATTTTTTTTTTTTTTTTTGAAGGGTTCAACATCGATTCGCCGAATGTGCGCCACTGCTACGGCGCTAGTAATTATGCCAAGCCAAGAAGAGCAAATAAAACAAACGCAATAGTTATAGGATAGCTTTCACCAAATTTTTTATTGCATTTCTATTCAGTGACCAATGATTAAAACTGTCATTACACAAGTAAAGCAACAATGTCAATTTAAAAAAAAAGGCTTTGAAAAATTACCCCATAAGAAAATTGTTGTAAAAATTAAGTGTAAATTATATTTCCCTTCTTCTGAATTTGCGCCCATACGCATATAATTTGTGCCTAGGTTGCCTTTCAAGAAAGCAACGTTTTGTACTCGGTAAAAAAAAAATCTAAATCGAGGTCTGGTTTAATTTAAATACGAGTTTTACATTCCTCTGCCCACATCACCTATATGTCCACCGGCGAATTACAGCTTCGGTCGCTCTAGCTTTATGTCTACGGTATCAGCAAATATGAGTGACTACACTAAAAATTAATTAAGTGGTTCTCAAGAGCATGTGCATCAGTTTTTGCTTAGCGTATGAAACTTTTTTTTTTTAAACTAAAGTCTAAAAAATAAAAATTTTATTCGATCTCACATCAACGTTTTTACCAAAAGCTTCCTAGGTCCGATGACCATGCCAGCCCAAGCTTCATTCGTACGATTAAAACTACGAGCGTTCGAGCCGATGCCGGAATTACTTTAAAGAGGCTGTTTTATCCAAGGTCCAAACACCCGACCCCGACCCTTCAAATACAAAAATTTCTTTCGTACCTATAAAATACAAGAGGTCCGGCAGCAGGCACTGCCAGCAACTAGCAATGACCCCGAACGTCTGGTTGAGGGATTGCATTGCGGGAAAACTTTTCAAGACAGCATGCTTCCCGAGACCGTTTAGAGCCTTATTATTTTATTTCAGCCTGCGCATGAACATGAACTCGG
>JAHWFP010058025.1:0-11497 GCA_023313725.1 Lithobius niger
GTCATTCAGATTAACAGGCCTCCCTTCAAGGCCACGTCTTCGCCTCCTGGAGTGGATTGCGTCCACTTCAAACCTTGAGAACTGTTACCATCGTTGGACCATCCTTTCGGCCAACGCCAAACTGAATCTTCAAGCTTTCCACCATCCCAATCAATCCGCCACTACCTCCACCGCCAAAGCGCATTATTTTCCAGGCAACAACACCGACGACTCTTTCTCTTCGGCCCAGTCTAGATCCCGGCCAGGCCACTTTTCATGCCGTCCTTCCGTCATAGGTTGTCCGTCTCTGCCACGCACCCCAAGGTTCAAAGATTCATGGCATCAAACGTTCAGCTTCTCGCCATCTCACCAGGAACCATCCACCTCTCCACTGCAGCAAACCGCCTCACTCCTTCGGCACTGCTTCCATCTCGTGAAGTCACGGCAGTCTTGCCTCATGCTACAACCTGCTCCTTCCTGCCTACCCTACCAACCAATTTGGCCTCGTCCTCTTGAATCCCGAAACGTGGATCCCTCTCACGCACAACGCGTTGCTTTGTCTCCATTTTCTCCGGCTTGTTAGTACCCTACAAATTCGGACTCTCCAGAATGGTGGAGATCCTCAAACCCGTTTTACATCCAAAGAAGGACCCCTACAAAAGAAGAATCCTCATCTGAACAACCTGGAAATTTCCGGCACTTGGCAAGAGGACGAATCTCATCACATCAACTTCCTCGAACTCCATGTAATCTTTCTGGCCCTGCATCACTTCCCCCCACACATCAGAAGCCATGCGATCCGCGTGCAAGCCGACAACACCACGGCTTTGGCTTACATAAGGAAAGAAGGTGGAACCAAGTCCAAACTGCTCCACAACCTAACCTCTCGAGATCCTTAACCTCTGCATTTCGAACACCATAACACTGCTTCCCCTGCACATTCCAGGAAACAGGAACGTAATTGTGGACTCCCTCTCTCACCGATCTCCACCAACAGGGGAATGGTGCCTCAAGAAATACATCTACGAATATCTCTTCATGACATAATGAACACCAATGTTAGACCTATTCGCCACGAGGCACAATGCCAAACTCCTCCATTACATCAGCCCAATCCCGGACGATCAAGCAATGGCAGTCGACGCCCTAACGTACCCATGGCACAACCTTTACGCATACCTTTTCCCACCATTCAAACTCATTCCCCTGGTACTGCAGAAAGCCAAAGAAAGCTAAAGCCTTTTCCTCCTCATAGCCCCGTTCTGGCCGTCGGCACCATGGTTTCCACACCTGTCTCTGCTAGTTGACAACCCTAGAAGCCTCCCTCTTCTTCCAGATCTTCTGTCTTAACGAAAGGGCTCAAAACGCCACCCAAACCTGTCAAACCTAAACCTTCACGCGTGGCTACTATCATCAAACTCCTCAAAAAGGCTGAAATTCATAAAGACGATGCCGTCCTAATCGCCTCAAAGCCACAAGAGACTCGACAAACAGAATGTATGACCGCCATTGGTCCAAATGGTTTCATTGGTGTTACGCAAGGGAAATTAATCCAATCAACCCCTCTCTACCCGAATTATTGAGGTTCTTCACTGACCTTTTCGACATCGACAAGCTGAAAGGCTCAACAATCCTTATCTACCGCTCAGCCCTAAACTCTTGTTTTCAAGGCAGCAGACAAAACCAAATTTCTCGAAGACTACCGGATCTCAGCACTCCTCCGAAAACGACCGGCCCACAACGAGAAGACTAATCTGACTGGTACTTGTCAATCGTCCTACAATCATTAATAGAAGCCCCCTACGAGCTGATGCAAGACAGTTCCCTTCCCATCCTAACCAGGAAACCGTCTTCCTCGTAACACTTGCAGCAAGCGCTCGCTGTTCCGAAATCCAAGCCCTTTCTGCAGACCCAGCCTACTGCATCTTCAGTCCAAACTTTTCGTCAGTAACTCTTCACCCAAGAGCAAGATTTCGTGCCAAAACACCAAAACCTATCACGTTTCCAGCCTCTCCAACTTAACAGGAGACTAACCAGAACGCCTACTTTGCCCCATCCAAGCACTCCGCTTCTACCTCACCAGAACCCAACACGAGGACATCCGTAGAGGCAGAAACCAAGTTTTTCTACCTGTAGACCTCGAAACAGGAGAAACTTCTGCTGCAATGATCTTCCATTGGATAAGGAAACTATCGACATCTCCTACGACAAAGCCAACCTGAGCAGGGAAAGAGCAACAGCACATGAAGTCGGAGCAATTTCATGGGCACATCACAACGCCATCCCAAGAGAGATCCTATAGGCAGCATCCTGGCGTCACTCATCGACATTCACCTCCCACTACCTAAGGAACAATGTCAAGAAGAAAAGGGACTACACCGGCTGGGACCAATCGTCACAGCCAGAACTGTGGTCAAGCCCCCTTGGGCAGAAGCAAGAACCCTCATTATAAACAAGTTGTTTTTCAAGGCCTGCAAAAGCGTTACAAATTCCTGTTTCATCACCATGTTCTCAGGTTAATATGTTTGGCAAACAAGAAAGTACATCTTGCCGGATAAAAATTGTTACCCGTCCTACCTTCCCTCTAGTCACCGGCAGAGCTCTCGCTTTATATAGAGGACTGCACAAGGGGGGAGGGGGGAGGAGAGAAAGATCGGGATGACCCCCCCCCCCAACTCAGTTTCACGTCACCTTATTACAGGTGAGAAGGGAGGAAAAAACATTCTTGAAAGCAGTGTGGACCATACACTTTCCCCTTGCATAAACCTACATTGACGCGGCTCGGGTTCAGTTCAAGTCGTTTTTACAGTGGTTATTGGGTAAATGAATGTGCAATTATTATTCATTATAAAAAGGGCAAGCCACAGATACTTGCCCATCCTGCGTACCTAATAATTGTTCCCAACAAAAAAAACTACACGTCAGTATGTTGTATGTAATTAGGTCCAATATTGGGAGTGATTTTGATTGCCGAGGTTAAATTGCCATTTGTGGGAGCATTTTTTTTCATCACTGGGAATTCTGTTATGTAAAAATTGTCTTTCCTCACTGAAAAATCCAATCCAAAAGCAGTTTGTAATACTGAAAAGAAAAAAAAACTACCAAAAAAATGTACAAAATGTTAATAAAAAGACTGAGCTAAGTATACATTTTTTTTTTATTAACAGAGCACCTAGGATTTATTTTTTTCGTCCGCATCTTTTGAACAAACTTAATTACAAGCCATCTTGACAATAAGATTAAAATTTTTTTAACTACAATACATAGTCATCTGGGATGCAACCATCCGAGTGGCAAGTTTTTTTTTTCTTTATACAAGAGAATCATTTGTAGTTTTAAGCTCACTACAGAATCTATAGCATGCCATCTTTGCTAACAGGATTGAAGGAAGAAGGCAGCACATGGGTCCCAACAATGTCGTTTAGGCCAAACCACGCTTTTTCATTTCCTAGGAAAAAATAAATGGCACATACATATTAAGCATTAGAATTCATCATAAACCTGATCACAAAGTATAACGAAGCGCTACTATGGGCAACTACGTTCATAAAAATTATCTTTGCATGACAAAAATGCATGTTATTGGTGCAGTATGCAGCAGTCGTCAAAAACCTCACAATATTAAAAGCAAGAATGAAAGTTTTTGTTCCAAAGAATGCAACTAAGTGCCAATTTTATTTTGGATACAAAACATGGGGGAAAAACACCGTTCTTTTATTTTTTAGGTTTCATGTAAAGAATGGGGTAAATTAGTTTATACATGACGACGAAAATATCAATTACCTGGAATTCTAGTATTCCCCTAGCCCTGAGATTTTATAGAGCCTGCCAACGCAGTGCCCATCTGTTCTGCATACCCTCAACGGGGGGGCCAATTTCATTGCTGATGTGCAGTCACTTCTTGATGGATTCACATGGGACCCAGATTGCTATGGCGCGACCATCTTTGGAGAAAGCTAGGCTGCGAGACGACATCACCATCTGTCGAGCCAGTAAGGCCAATTTAACAGTAGTAGTTGATAAACATCTATCTGCATGACACACAAGTGCTACATGACATTCGCTCATCTGGAATGAACGAGGAGACAGAAAAAACACAAGAAAATAGGCCCACTGGTGACCTAATACTTAGCCTCAAACGGTTGGTAAAGGATGTTGTGTGATGACATTAAGCCAAATAATGGTAAGAGACTTACGTATATCAAAACAAGCTCCATGCGGCCAGCGTGAGCCCCACAGCATCCTGGGCCACACGCAGCCGGCCTCGTGATGCGTACCGTGGCGCCCTCCTGCCAACGGGGCACACGTATACACTACTACGACATCTCCCCTTTTTACCAAAAACCCATCACAACACCAAGCATGCAACTGTTCACAAATGCTTTACAAATCCAGTTTCTTGGGAGGGATGACAACCCGCCCAGATCTTGTGATGGTCTCTCTAGGGGCTGCCGCACCTGACGCTGTTGGCAACACTGATGTATTAGTTGCTGGGGAGCACTCACTGACACGGATGATTCACCGCGCACTGGAGAACCATCAATTGGTGGCAGTGCCTGCAAGTGTTGCGATGCCCTGCGCACCGTTCCCTCCGGCGTGGAAACTAGATACAAGCGTGGCGTGAAGTGCTTCGACACGATTTGACCTTCACGCTGAAGATCTGTTATCCAAACACGAGATTCTTCAGGGAACTCGTTACGTGGCAGTGTGCGGTGTCTCAAGTCATAGTCACGTTTCTGTCGCAGTTTCAATTTGTTGTCCATGTCGCGCACGGCACTGTGGTTGGGTAGCTGCAGCTGCAGCTGCGAAGACAGTCTTGGGAGGCCAGTGTTCAGCTGACGACCCATAAGCAGTTGGTCGGGACTGTAGCCTGAACTGCCCGGTGTTGCAGGATACTCCAACAAGGCATCATACGGGTCGTCCGCTCGAGCAAGTAAACGCTTCACAGTCTTAATTGAAGCTTCGATAAGCCCGTTACTTCGCGGCAGATGGGGGCTGCTCGTGATGTGACTGAAGCTGCGCACTTGGGCCAATTCGCCGAGGGCCTCTGCCACAAATTGGGGTCCATTGTCCGACCTGAGCACCTCTGGCCAGCCGTGTCGCGAGAAAATTGCTTTGGCAGCAGCTATCACCGCTTTAGCAGTTGTGGAGGTCATGATCATCACTTCTGGATACCTCGAGTAATAGTCCGTGACGAGAAGGTAGTTTTTCCCTTCCCTGTAGAATAGATCGGCTCCCACCACTTGCCAAGGACGCTCTGGGAGTTCCGTAGGCATCAAAGGTTCACGCAGTGGTTTTGTCGACTTAAGGCATACCTCGCACGATGACGCGATTGTGGCAATGTCCCGTGCCATACCCGGCCACCACACTGCTTGATTGGCCTTTTGCAGTGAACGTTCAACACCCATGTGACCCTCATGAATTTTCTCCAGGATCCCCTGTCTTAGTGATTTAAGAATGACAAGCTGGTTACCCCTTGTAAGCACACCTTCTTGCACTGTAAGTTCATGTCGCGTAGGCCAATACTGGACGGCTCGGGAGTCAACTGACTTCCTGTGGCACGGCCATTCGGTTTGAACGTACTTGCAAACGATGGTAAGTTCACCATCTGTCCGCTGGGCTTCTCTGATGTCTTCCAGTTTTTTACTGCTTGCGGGGAGTCCTGCCAGACATTACGTACATGTGCTGTGACATCGTCTTCTGTCAGGCTGCCGGGTTCTGCAACTGTGCTGCGAAGAGGTGCACGTGACAATGCATCTGCTGTCTTGATTTCCGTGCCAGGAACGTAGATGACTGTGTACGAATAGTTCATAAGCCGTATTTTAATGCGCCTGGCAGATAGATCAGCGAGGTGTTTCGTAGAGAGAGTTGGAACGAGCTGCTTGTGATCCGTTTCTAGCGTGAAATGGAGTCCATTTAGGTAATCGTCGAATCATTCAATAGCCCAGAGGCTTGCAAGTGCCTCCTTCTCGATCTGTGCCCAGCGAGATTCTGTGTCCGTGAGAGCACGCGACGCGTAGGCTACTGGCCTCCAATTCTTGTCCTCCTCTTTCCGCTGCAGAAGCACTGCACCCAAGCCATAAGACGACGAGTCCGCTGACACCCGCGTTTTTAACTTGTGATCATAATGTGCGAGCACTGGGACTCTCGTTAAAGCTTCTTTGATGTGGGTGAAGGCCATTTCTTGGTCGTGTCCCCACACCCATTCATGCTTGGAACTAAGTAAAATTCTTAGTGGTTGTGCCTCCTCGGCCAGATTGGGCAAGAACTTTCCCAACTGGTTCACCATCCCAAGGAAGCGAAGTAGTTCCTTTTTGTTGGTAGGGGGCTCGAATTGTGTGACCGCAGTTACCTTGGCTGGGTCAGGGCGGACACCAAGACGATCCACAATGTGTCCAAGGAACTTGATTTCTGACTTCGCAAATTCACATTTCTTTGTGTTTAGTGTGACACCTGCGTTTTCCAAAGCGTGCATGACCCTGTCCAGCTTACCATCATGGTCGGGCGTCCCTTTCCCTGCAATGATCACATTGTCGATCAGCGGCTCAACCCCAGGACATCCCTCCAAAATTTCCTTCATCCTTGCCTGGAAAAATTCTGGAGCCGACTTCAAACCTGGTGGTATGCGCGTGAAGCAGTATCGCCCCCCATGGCGTGATGAACGTTGTCAACAACTGTGACTCCTCGTCCAGTGTCGCCTGCCACAAACCATGGTTGAGGTCCAACTTGGTGAAGACCGTAGCACCAGCCAGTCTTCCTAGAATCTCATCAACAGTGGGAAGTACTGTACGATCACTAACCAAGTCCCCATTGAGATCAACAAAATCTACGCAAATTCGGAGGTCTCCGTTAGGCTTTTTTACGAGAACCATACCAGCACATCTTTCTGTTGGCTCATAAACCCCGTGAATCATTCCCATGTCCTCCATACGATCCAACTCTGCCTTCACCTTATCATGCAGTGGCAACGGGATATGCCGGGGTGCACGTAGGTGTTTTGGGTGGGTTTCCGCCTTGAGCTTGATGCGGTATGGCGGGTCTAACATTTTGCCCAGGCCCTGAAACACTTTCGGGTACCTCTCAAAATAGTTTGTAGCATTAATTTGTTTAATGCGCGCCACAAGATTTAAACGAAGTGCAGCATCTCGGCCTAACAACGGCATCTTCTCACCCTCGACAACATAGATAACCACATCTGTTGTGGCATCCTGAGCAGTGATCTTGGTTTCAAACATACCTAAGGTCTTTAAACGTGCATCACCTGGACCCACCAACGTCTTTGTCGGGTCTTTGACGGGTGGCATGCCCTGAGAATCATACAGCCGTGCCGGCAATATCGTAGCATCTGCACCTGTGTCTATGAAAAATCCAATATCACTCTGGCATACATGCACCTGAACTTGAAATACCTCCCTGGAGTTCAAGCAAGGCTGGAAGGAAGCTTCAACCGGAGCTACAACCAAATGTTCATGAATCACAAACTCTTGCATGCTGCGCACTGGCCCAAGGAACAATTCGTTGCAAGTTTGCTCCTGGACAGCTTGCACTGAAGCACTGGATCGACACACAACCCCAAAATGTCCCTTTTTCCGGCATTTGTTGCAAGATTTGTCCGTTGTTGGGCACGATTGTTTGCTGTGGGATGTCAAAGAACCACACCAGTTACATTTGCCGCTTCCTGACTTGTGGGAGCTGTCGCCTGAAACCTGCGAACGCGACTGTGTCGACTTAAATTGGTTGGATATGTCCCCACGTTGCTGCTGCCGCTGCCTAGTAGCAGTTTGAGTAGCACGCACCCGATCAACTGTTTCAGTAGCAATTGTAGGCTTAAAATTACTGGTCAGCAGTACTTGTTGCCTGTCGACTTCCTCCGATTGTAAAGCAGTCTGAATAGCACTATCCAAAGTTAGTTTACTGTCCAACTGGAGTTTCTTTGACAATTTTTTATCAAGGATTCCTACCACAAAACGATCACGCGCCTGTTCATCCCGATGTGCTGTTGTGCTGTAGCCACATCGCAAAGCCTGTTTTTTTAATGAAAACTCGGAAATCGTCTGACCATTTTCTTGCACCATTACATTCAGTTTGGCCCGTTCAAAAATGTAGTTTACTTTGGGTTCGAAATAGTCTTTGAACTTAGCGAGCACAGTGTTGTATTTTACCTGATCAGCTGCCGACAAGCAAAAAGAATTAAACACATCTTGCGCTTTACCGCCCATGTAGTACACAAGAGCAGCTACTTGAAAATCCTCACCTTTTTCTGCTAAACCACTAAGCAAGCGATAATGCATAAAGCGTTGAAGCCAACCTTCCCAATGACTTGCGTCACTAAAGTCTTAACTTGTCCGGTGGTTGCACGAGAAAGGCGTGAGCGTCGGCCATTCTTGTTTTTATTTTTCCGCGCTGCTTCACAGCAAAATACGGGACGATTGGTGTGATCGCCGCTAGTATCGATTAAAACTTTCGTGTCTAGCTGACCTGTCCAATGTTCCCGTTCACCAGAACCTCGCTCAAAAGTTTGCAGAGATGTTAGGCACCACTTCTGACACCATGTTGTGTGATGACATTAAGCCAAATAATGGTAAGAGACGTACATATGAATCAGCTATATTTACGTATATCAAAACAAGCTCCATGCGGCCAGCTTGAGCCCCACAGCATCCTGGGCCACACGCAGCCGGCCTCGTGATGCGTACCGTGGCGCCCTCCTGCCAACGGGGCACACGTACACACTACTGCGACAAAGGAAGGCCATCTAAATAAAACCGAGTTAGAAGACTTTAAACCTCGTCTGCCAGAAAAGCTTCCGCATATTTTTGCACAGATCAAGACGCATAAAGAAGGTTCACCCTTGAGGTTAATTACTTCGGCAAGAAGCGGCCCGGGGTAAAAGTTGGATTGGCTGGTGGCAGATCGACTTAAAAAGTATGTTGTGTTCCCCTGTAGGATAATGAAAACCTCTGATCTGCTACTAGAAGTTGAAAAAATCAAGGTCGAAGATGATGAAATTCTGGTGTCGTATGACGTGGAAAAACTTTTTCCAAGCCTAACGCACCGACTCATTTTAAGTATGCTGGCCCTCTCAGCCAAGATAACTGGAGTTCCTGATGAAGTGTACGAGAAGGACAGGGCATTACTTAAGGCACTCCTTGCTCACATTTACGTGGAATATGAAGGAGTCACGTTTTGGCAGACCAAGGGTGCCCCGATGGGGTACTCGTGCTCACCAGTGGTCGCTGAAATGGTGCTCCAGCACCTTGACGCCTTTACTGTTAAATCCATTCCTGAAATGAAGCTGTGGAGGAGGTTTGTGGATGACGCTATTTCCATACAGAAGAAAGGGCAGTCCGCCAATGCGCAACGGGTGCTAAATGCATAGACTGAGGATCTTAGCTTCACGTATGAAGAAGTAGTGAAAAACAAACTACCGTTTTTAGATGTCATATTGGAGAGAACGGAGAGCGACAGGATTGTTTACCAGCCTTGCCATAAACCAACGACAACAACAGGTAGGGGAATCCCCTACAACCCAGGGCACCCGGTAGGCCAGTTAAAAGCAATTGCCCAGAATGAGTTCATCAGAATGGTGCAAAACTCGGCGAGCCTAGACGTAGCAAGGAAACATCTGTACGAGACCAAAAGAAAGTTTGTTGAGTTAGGCTATCCACCCGGGTGCCTAAACCGAATGATTAGTCGAGCAGTAGGCATGAAGAAAGCTGGAGTATGGAAGGCAGACCACCGATACAAAAATATGGATAAGGAAGAAGGACTAAGAGTGGCAGTTACGTATATGGAAGGCGTCACAGACAAAGTTCAAGGTGTGCTTAGGAAAAATGGTTTTACATCGTACGTCAAGAACGCAAAGGGCCTGAAGGATCACCTGATGCCATAACAAGAAAAAGAAGTGAAGCCAGTGAGCAAGAAGATGAAACCCTGAAGCACATAAAAAACACCCGCGAAGGCGTTTACTGAGTTCCATGTGGGGATTGTGATGCCGTTTATGTGGGAGAGACAAGAAAAGGTATACGTACGAGAGTCAAGCAGCACATGGCAGACACCAGGAATGAAGTTGTAACGAATGGCATAGCAGTCCACCACAAGGAAACTAGACACCAAATCAACTGGGAAGGCACTGTGACACTCCTCAAGTCTAACAATGAAGTGCATCTGAGAAGCCTAGAATCCCTGGCTATTCAACACCACAGCCGAGAGAAGGCTGTGCTGATGAATATTCCGGGCCCTTCAAACCCAAACATTCTGTTCCTGCTGAGAGGAGAGTTTAATAAGTTGCTGCGGGAGAAGTGGTGCACTGGCCTGCAAGTTACGGAGGCTATGGCCTCGCGCCGCATTTCAACGAAAGATAGCAGCAGACGAACATTCACGACGAAGTAAGCGGTGATGTGGTAGCCTGATGAAGACAGTCGTTTTGAGCCCCTCCAACTCCAGAAAACCTGACTGTCGAAAATTTGCAAGGATATTGGAAAGGTAAATATCCTTTATTTTGAAATCTAAACGTACAAAACGTAAACATGTGCTGATGAATATCTAGGGACCCTGAAATCCTGGAATTAGCTATCTAATGCGTGGTGAACTCATGTGTTGCTTAGAAGAAAATGGGAAACCAACCCAACAAATACCGGAGGCCACGCTCACGCTTCAAATTCCTACCAGACGATGAACGGTCGTTGGACGATGTTTCGAGTTAAAGTGGACTGCCTGAAGAAGATGATCGCCTGTTAATTTACATTTCCAGAGCTACTGATCATCGAAAATTTGCAAAGATATGAAGTGATATCTTGACTTTATGAAAATAAGCGTGTCTACAGTGATTTGTTCGACTTATTGTAAGATGAAAATTGCTGTCTGAACTACGGCAAGGAGGCACTCTTCACATCCTTTCGGGGCATTTCTTCATAGGTCTTTGGATGTTATCGTCTGGGATTTTCATCACTACCAGTCATATTCCTCAACCCCTTAAGCAATTGCAATCGTCTCTACTAACAACTTTGACTCTCGACCGACGATCTGCTTGCGGAGTCTGACTTTTTGGGGGAGCCAGCTCGCAACCCTAGGGTGCCCGCTACGTGGTGCCCTCCGCCATTTTGACTTTTCGTCAGCACATAGAAACATTAATATACCAGGGACATCTGGTCAATTTTGGTTCTTATTGCCCAACTGATATACATTACTTTTACCCACCCTACCTCCCCGCTGTGTTACCACTTGGGCACTTATGGATGAATAAAGGATGTTACCACAGACGCCTGCGACGCTTTTAAATACAGAGGGGTGCACAGAATAGATGTGCACTAGAGCTGCAAGGCTGGAAGGCTCCATAACTTTAATCTCTAGACTAACAGCCTTAGGGGAAGGAGAATGCTAGAATTCCAGGTAATGTTTCGGTTAGGCAATAGAAACCAAATTGACCCTAGACTACTACCTATTTAAATGTGTGCATTATTGTCATCATTAAGACAAAAAGTTCTGACAATTTAAAATCCTGCTTCCTCTAACCAAC
>JAHWFP010058034.1:1386-11653 GCA_023313725.1 Lithobius niger
AAAATAACAGTAACGAGCTCGTAGGATTTTCTTCTTATTCAATATTGAAACTACACAAATATTTTTTTATTAGTTTATAAAATCACTCCTTCCCGCTCCCTCCCCCAAGTTCCATCCCTTACACAACATAGTTTCCTTGATGTAGGCTATTCCTAACCTACAGCCATTTTTGAGGAGTAAATTAATTAATAAAACTTCGAATTACTGTTATTTACTAGAAAGCAGAAGAAAATGTGTGCCCCCCCCCAAAAAAAAATATTCCTAGTGCCACTACTGTTCTCAAATGCTTTTTCCCTCTAGAGATTGATTTTAGCCAATCACCGGCCAACTTGCTAACCCCGAAGTGCAGACCTGCACTTCCCTCTGAAACAACAGCGTTAAGCACATGCGCAGATCATCATTCCTCTCTATTTGTCAAGGTGGTGACTTGACACGGGAGGTAGGATGGGTACAAGTGATGTATATTTTCGCTTAGACAATAGAAACAGAATTTAGCCATTGTATGGCAATTCTCTCTTTCTACTGCTACGAAAATGCACATTACCTGTAATTTTAGCATTTACAGTAGACCTCATCAATACGGCGATGAGCATCACCTGACTGGTTCCCCTGGGGTTAGGAGCTGGAACACCCAAAAAGTTTTGCACTTTGTGTTTACCAAGCATGGGTTCAGGATCTCGTTGCTGGTGCGGTGACCCGTAAGGTGGGCCCGATAACTTGTCCTTTTGGTGCAAAAAAAAGGTTTGAACGACACTTTGACTGATGATGGCCGTAGGTTATGACGTCCCTCTGCATGGGTGGTCATGTCCCTGGATGGTGGAGGAGAAAGCAGATGTGTTTCACTGTGATGTCGCTTGTACGGTCTCAGGAATGGAGATAACGCAGTGGAAAGCCCAAGAAGTGGAAGATGCTTAATTTCTCTTTGAATTCGAGTCATTTTTCTAGGTAGTTCTGCTGTGTGTGAGGATTCAGTATTTCCTTTTGTTGATTTCAAACGTCTTGATTTGTTCCTTGTTAAGTCTGAAGTGACAGATGAATTGGTTTAGTTCATCCCGGGCTAGTGCTTGTTAGAGCGTGGGATTTCTGGATTTGTTGGATCATTTTGCTTTTGAGGCATTATTCGAATGCTTCCTTGTGTGTTAGCGAACGAATTTCGAATTTGTTGTTTAGTGAAAAAAATTTTGTAGAGGATCCCTTGCAACGACTCGAGTTGTGTTGCCTCATTAGCATAATGCCCTTGATAAAAAAAATATGTTCTTTTGATTAAGGATGAAGTCTGTGATTCGTCAAGGGATCTGTAGGCTCCTTTCTGAATTCAGAGCCAAGGAGAGGTCTCAATGCGGAAGAGTCGACAAGTTACTGGTTATCACTTTCGTAAGACTTTTATTGCCATAGGTGCAAAAACTGGCGGTGCTGTTTACTTGGCATGAGGATATCATGTTTTTTTTAAACCCGAGTTATCTTGACGATCAGGCAATATGGGAACGGTCCGATTTGACAAGGGGTCCAAAAATTCTTCATGTGGTGTTTATCCTGAATTTTGTTGGCGGAGTGCAGAGATGTTCTGTTCTCAAGTTGATGGTTTGTTTATCAAATTTTCGTTCCTTCAGAAAATTGATGATGGTGGTCACCCGTGTAGCTTCGGGGTGGCCGTTTTCTGTGAGTTGCAGTTTCGAAAATACTGTTAATTTAGTAATTTTACTTTGGTTGACGTTCATATTACAGACAGGAACTTATGCAAAACCAACCTGGCGTGGTGGTAATTGCTGTGCAAGTCTCACGAACCTTGCCTGAAGAAGCCTTATCAGTAAAGTTAGTTGAAAATTTGCAAGTTTGAGTAGAGGAACTTGGACGTTTTTTGGTTTTGCGTAAGTGACAATCTGTAAAATGTTGCGGTTTGATATTGCAACTGAAGTCCTTGGGATTGAGGTCGACTCTTTAGGTTGCCCATCAGGAGATGAAGGAGCTGAAGATGTTCTGGTGGCAGTGTGACGGGAGTGTTGTTGGTTGTCCTCTGGCCAGGACTGATGAACAGGGGAAGCATAGCTTTGTGCAATGGATGGTTGGGACTCCCAATTGCAGGTGTTTGAAGGTTTTGTCCATTTTCACGTGATTGGTCAAAGGTGTCATGAGATGGAATTGATTTCACTTTCCTGCTTGTTGAGATGTGAAGAAGGTGGGTTTCCATGTATGAGAGTGCCACCAAATGGTTCAACAGGAAGTGGTGATTGGAGTGTTGGACCTTGGCAGAATGGGTTGGCACAGGGCTGAGCTGATAATGATTTTGTTGAGCTCAGTTTTCTCGAAAGCCCCCTGAGCGTGGAAGTTAACCGATGATGCTGTGTTTGTTGAGTTTACAGCGGTTCAGGCTGAGCCTGTCGATGTGAAGATTAAGGTGGAGAGGCCGTTCATGTCGGTGAAGGTCGATGGTGCACTGATGGTGACGAATTAAGGTGGATGCTGACATAGGCAGTGCAAGAAGTCAGTTTGATCGGTGTGTTCTTCACTGTGCCTGTTTTGCTCTGTTCTGTTGTTATTTGCTCTGATCTTATTTGCTTTGTTCTGCTCTTTTTTTGTGTATTGCTTTGCCTCAGTTTGCATTGCTTTGCTTTGCTTCACTTCGCATTGTTTCGGTTTTTTTTTTGCATTTGTCTGATATTGGTTGATTTTGTTTTGTTTTGCTTTGTTTGCTATCGGTTTGGTTTGTGTTGCTTCGTTGTGCGTCGCTATGCTCAGGTTGTTTTGCATTTTGTGCTTTGAGGTTTGTGCCGAGCTTCGGCTGTTAAGTTTTGCGTTGTGCGGCTTAGCTGTGCCAAGCCTTTCCTAGTTTTGTTTCGCTTGTGTTTTTTTTTTATGCTTACAGTGTTTAGAATTTTTCTTCCATTTGGTTCGTGTTGTTTCGATTAACAGCTCCCGGCTCTGCTTCACCTGAACTGATTGATGTTTTTCAATTTAGGTTTTGCTTTCATTTCCAGTTCCAGTTGAATTCAACGTGGCCAACAATGAATTCATCAGAGTTGTGCAACACTCGAGCATGAGTGAGATTGCCAACAAGAATCTTCAGTCCACCACAGGAAGGTTGAACTGAAGAATCCAGCTGGACTACTAAATCGATTGATGAAAGAAGCCATAGCGAGTGGATAAAAGGAGGCCAAAGAAAGAAATAGTGCGGGAGCACGAAAAAAAAGATGAGACCACTGACAGTGTGCCAGGTGTGAAACGAGTGGGAGTTACCTACCTTGATGGGAGTGAGTGACACTGATGGTACACAACATGTGCTTAAAAAATGTGGGATTGGCACTTTTGAAAAATGGTAAAATCTTAAATCGATGATTCTCCACAAGAAGAAAAGTAGCACTCACAAGAGATTCTGCTCACAAGAAAAGAAGAAAATGGAAGACGAGCTAAAAGATGTTATGAACACACCAGAGGGTGTGTATCGGGTGGGTTGTGAGGAATGCCCGGCCATTTTTATTGGAGTGACTAGAAAAGGTGTCCACAAAAGAGTGAGTTAACACATGGCCGACACCAGAAACTGGGTAGAGACGAGCAGCCTTGCCACACGTGATGGACATGTGGCACAAGACAGCCTGGAACCGGACCCAAACACCCCTAGCGTCCAATTCTAGAAGACATCTACATCTGAGGGGCCTTGAATCCCTGGCAATTGAGCACGAAGTATCCCGAGGTTCACTGCTTATGAACCTACAAGGCCCCTCGAACCCTTCAAGCCAGCATCTCATCAGCAGAGCACTGGGCGAACACCTTACGTGGCATAGTGAGAAGCAGCGAATGCCACCTCGTAAATACGGGAAGCTAGATACCAGAGTCGTGTCATAGTCGTCTGCTATTTCCACAATGATCGATGCACGTCAGACAATGTAAATAATGTAAATCTTGTAAATAAGCTTCTTTTAGTGGCCTGATGAAGACATGAGGACTATATTTTTTCCTACTTTAGTCAATGCAGCCTGTCGAAAATTTGCCAAGCGGTAGGATTTGCTTGTTTTTGAATTTGAGCGTGATTTCGTGTGTTGGACCTCACTTGTCTTCCTCTCGGGTTGCAATATTTTTTTTTGTATTGGAGTTTTAGCCATGGGGGAAAACATCGTACGCCTTGCAATCTAAGGCGACTGATACAGGACTGGAAGGAGTTGAAAAAGGAAATTTAAAGTCAGACTCAATAAGACCTACAACCCACTCCGTGTGACGCACGGTATTTAGTAGTTTTAGCAATAAATACTAAGACTGCACCGATATATATACTAGATCAGATCGGTTGCCGATATTTGAAGTATCGGTATCGAATCGGTATTGGCAACTACAGCTGAAATATCGATACTCGGGAATCGTTCGATTTAAAAATGTCACATCACTTACATTGAAAGTTCGAGTCCATGTGTACGTTTTTTTACGTTTGGATTTCAAAGTTAAGGATATTTACCGTTCCAATATCCTTGCAAATTTTCGACAGTCAGGTTTTCTGGAGTTGGAGGGGCTCAGAACGACTGTCTTCATCAGTCATATTGGAACGGTAAATATCCTTAACTTTGAAATCCAAGCGTAAAAAAATGTAAACATGGAATCGTTCGATATAACGACATGCGGTTTGTGGCGTTGTGCTCAGGAAATAACTGAGTATCTACCTAGCTATCTCTTCAACTGTTCATTACCATTTTAATTTTTTTTATTTTAGTAATTATTGAACTTTTGATGAAAACTAGTCTATTACGATAGCTGATACAACAAAATTAAGCATTAAATTTAGGGAGTACCGGTATCGGCAAAATTTTAAAAAACGGGATCGGTACCGGTTTAGCCTTAATAAAAACTGTAAAATATTTTTTAAAAAACCTAATTCTAATTTTTGTTGCACTCGTCTTGTAACTTACTCCTGTCCAAATCCATATAGGATTCAAAATAAGTGCTGTCTTGCAATACTTACTTGTAGAAGGCAAGGAGACATCCTGTGATGGCCATACCTCCGGGTACTTGAAACGACATGCGCCCAACATCATTCATCAGTTGACCTGAGTCAGGATGGAAGGCAGATTCGTACAGCTTTCGAGCATATTTAATTTGGTCTGCAGTTGTGCCTGGGGGTTCTTGCCCCACCCTTGAAAACAAATGGGAAATACATGTTGATAACACGGCAACAAAGAACAGTAATTAGGCCCCAAGATCTAGATAACGCTCATAACAATAACCATTCCTGTGTAAAAATAGGAAAGAGTAAAATAATTTTGTGACAAACAGCACCACTAACACTAACCACTAACATGCTCAAAACTGGACTGGCTTCACCAAGCTACAAAGCAGAAAGCACTGCCTTTATGGGGCTACATTAACTAAATGTTAAGATACCCACATTTAGGCCTATTAATGGCAGTTAATCAATGTACGTGAGAGCAGATTTATTTTAACTAACCACTAATACATACTACCAGGAGCCTATAGAAAACAACTAGGAGCGTGTGTGGCTGGTCGATGTTAGGCGTGCTTAATTTAGTACGATGTACTAATGCCAGAAGGAGCAACAATACTGCGCCTGCGCCAAGTTGTCTAAAATCGAAACTGAAACTTAGCACGCGAAGCAGACGTGTGCTACTAAAGCAATGCTTTATTTAGTTTTTTTATTATTACTTTGGTATTGTTTCCACGTTAAACACTTATTGTTTAGAAACAAAGGACCGAAAATTAGCCTTGAGAACGTGACGCACACCTCTAATCATCTCATGCAGGTCGCAACCTCTGCTAACAAATTTGTACACCACTGTACCCGCTCCTGAATTAACACTGTAGTGGAAGTTATCGAGACACGCTCCTAGTTGTTTTCTATAGGCTCCTGATACTACACAACATAACCCTCACAATGTAGAAATCTAGTTCGTCAAACCAAACAGAAAATATAAGACCTGAATGAACATTCAGCTTCTTCCAAACACCACACATGTGCAAAAAAAAAAAAAGGAAGCCGCTGCTCACAGTTTGGTACTGCCAAACACGGCACACTAGATAGAGCTATAATAGAGCATTCCAACGACAAAACGAGAGTTAAGTCCAACGAACTACTTTAATACTTCAGATTTTTACAAATAACGGTTAACCCTTTGACTGCTGAATTAATTTTCTATCTATCTCCACAAAAGTAGGGGTAACCTGGACGGGACTCGAACTAGCAACTTGAAGGAGCGCTTTAACTTCAGGCACACGCCTCTACCAACTCGGCCATGGCCGTCTTTAGAGTCGGCTTGTTAAGGGAACCTAGTATTGTTGTCATTTCTCCATTGTTGGCCATCTCGTGCATACTTTTGCGAGTATACTCGTCACCAGCACTTTAAGGGTTAAATTCAAAAAGGAAATAATCATATTACTTGCTGGTACACATTTATTACATAGCAGATGTTCCTACATGTAAATTTATTTTTTCACCTTTCGTTCAAAACATGTCCGTTCAACGGAAGTGACATCATCTTGAACGCGACTGAGGGATTGTGGGAGTAAACTAATCGCAGCAGCTCGCAAAGGAGGTTGATTTTTATATAATACTAAACATGCGCGATGCACAGTTTATCGACAGATTCTGGATGGAGCCATCAGTCGCATTGAAAGGTGACGTTTCCATCATCAGACAACTTTGGAACGTTCTGTTGATGTTTCTGTGTTTGGAGGTACCAAAACGGTAGTAGTTTTGGAAGAAGCTCATAGTCTGCTCTTGGCGAGAAGCTGGTACTCAAGTTCATATTTACCTTAGTTACGTTTATTTTCAAAATTAAAGATTTTTTCCACACAATATCTTTGATAGTCAGTTGATTTCTAACAGTTGGTAGGGCTCAGTTGACTGCCCTCATCAGGCTTTTACAACAACGCTGCCCACTCTGTCTTGACTGTTCGTCTGCTCTTCAAATTTGAAGCGTGGACGTGGACGTGGCCTCCGGCACTTGTAGGGCCTGACGTTCATCGCTCAAGCAGCAGATTGCTGAATGCACCTCTCATTAGGAACAGCATCCCTGGGTTTGACGATCTCTGGATATAATAATAATAATAATAATAAAAGTTTACCACGATAAGGGGTCGGCTGCGGAAGGGCTGTCAGCCTCTAACACCGAACTGTGGAAAAGTAGGATGGTGATTAAGAAAACTGCTAAGACGGCTGTCACAGCCTTCAATTGGCTGTGATGTTGAATATCCAGGTATTCCAAGTTTCTTAGATGCATATCACTCCTTGAGTTTGACATCATGAGTGTTTTTGTACCTCTAAGAAGTCTGTATTCAACGCCACAGCCGAGAAAAGGCTGTGCTGATGAATACCCAGGGACCCTGTAACCCAGAGATCCAGTTCCTAATGAGAGATGAATTCAGCAATCTGCTGCATGATAGATGGGCATCAGGCACTACAAATACTGGAGGCCACGTCCACACTTCAAACTCAAAGAGCAGACGAATGGTCGAGGCGGCGTAAGCGTTATTGTTCTAGAAGCTCGATGAAGACAGTCGACCCAGCTCCACCAACTCCAAAAATCAACTGACTGTCGAAAATTTGCGTAGAGATTGTGTGGAAAATATCTTGGAACTTTGAAAAGAGGCGTAACGAAGGTAAATACAAACTTGAATATGAATTTTCAAAGTAAACGATGTGACGTTTTTAAACTGGTACTGTATTTAGGTAAGCGAACGCTTGTTGACTCGGCACTGAACCACACAAAATAATCCACAATTTTGAAATCTTGCTCCTCCGGGCAAATAAACGATACAACCAGATTGGGCATTGTCTGCTCTTTAGTGCTGTGTTGGTAACTGGAACCGAACCGCGGTTTCGGTTTTTACTTATAAGCCGAAACCTAATTGGACGTTTTTAAAAAACCGGTTTATTTTTTTTTTTTTAAAGCAGGTATGAATAAGATAAAAGGCAACTTTGCATACATAAGTGTGTGTCTTTGCAGGGATGTTTAACCATTAAAAACTAATAGTTGTCTTTTATAAATAAAATAAGATGATAAACAACTAATCGACGGCTTTGTCCGAAATAGCAATAGCAGACAATAATGGAGACTGCCACAACAAAGAACGGGAGGCACTTCGTCTCGTTCGTGAATGCTCAATTGAACAACGTTCAAACGTGCTAAGGTTTGTATTGTTAAGCAAAAAGCATAAGCACCAAATATAATCGCTAAAGGCAGCTCTTGCTACACGCATTTAGGGTAAGTGGGATTGTTAAATATTTCCCCAAACGTAACGTGGTTGTTTACAACTTTCGCGATCGGTAGGCACCTTAGTCAGCGCAGCGAATTACAGATTGCTACTCGCGAATAATTTACCAGGAATGGTGCATCGATCACCATCTTGAAGTTTTGTTTTCAACTAGATTTTTAAACAAATGCCGATAAAAATTATAAGTACGTTTTTCCGAATCTATATATATAATTACACAAGTTCCGCAGCGCGTCCATCTGCTGCAGCCTGCAGCAGCCATCTGCAGCGCAGCAGCAAGCAGGACATACGATCCCATCTCCCGACGGAACGGCAAATTATAAGAGTAGCAGTCAAGCCCCGCTGAGAAAGTAGCTGCGCCCGGAATGCAACGGCCACCAGTGCGAACATACGATGCCATCCACCAACCGAACGGCAAATGAAATGGGGGGGGGGGCAGCCGGGAGGGAAGGGTAGGGGAAAGGGTGCGAGACGACGCGGAATGAGCGAGCGACTCCGCTAGTACAATGTTAAAATAAAACATTTGCAATAAAATAGTAACGCTAACATTTTATGCAAGGGTGTGTTGGAAGTTAGTGTTCATGGACAAAACAATTGATCACAACTGACGCACGTGCGAAAATGTCAACATAGCGTCGCTCGTGATGTGGGGACATTTTTTGACTTAAAAATGTCTTTATCATTTGAACAACAAAACCGCAATCAAAACCGATACCGAGGTTTCCTTTGTAAAAAATGAAACCGACACAGTACTACTACTCTTGGTGGTGCATGGTGATACACAGGTACTATCCTGTATTTACGTAAGTGAATGCGTGTTGCTTGACAAAGTAAAGGAATACACTTTACCACCAAACGAAACTGTTACATGGTAAACAGTTTCCATGGAATTTTCGGTGAAGTTATGGTCGTTCACCTTCATCAGCAACAAAAATGTAAAACTGGCAACTTTTATATGCTGGAGCACTGGCCTATTAGGAGAGAATAACTTATTTTTCCTCCATGTTGTGCATGATTTTCTGAAGAAGCAGACCGGCATTTCCTCCGAAAATTCAAGTAGAACTGTGAACTGTGTTCTTCTTGGTGGTTCAGTTGTGTTTTTGTTTCTTAAAATGTCTTTGCAAAACCACTGTTATCGCCATTTACCGGTTTTCGTTAAACTGTCGTCCATCATGAACTCAAAAGTTTAAAAGCCAGTTGTAATGACAACACTTCCAGCCAGTACAGACACAAAATTCCATGCGGCGGATGCGAGCTCTTCTATACGGGCCATACCCAACAATTATTTGAATAGCGAGCAAAGGAGACCGCTACGCCTTAGAACAAATGATGTACAAGATGCAACAGCAGTTCAAGACACAAGCAACTAACTGGAAGCAATTGAACGCAGTTAAAAAAAAACTAGATCTCAACAGGAGACTCATTCTGGAACCTGCCACCATACAACGCCATAAAAGTCCAACAAACTTGACTCAGGAGCTTTCTGTTCCGTCCTGGCAATCATTCCACAAAACCTCCCGTGGCCAGGAGCCACAACCCACAAAGAGAAAAGTGCAGCCTTCCTCTACAACATCCCGGCTCGGCGAACTGTTGGCAAGTGCAGCCATCTTCTTTGCTATCGGAGAGCAATTAGCTATGCTTAACTCAACGTCGACTGACTATCTTAGCAGAAAGGTAAAGGAGGAACGAATAAAGCCACGATAGGCCGAAAGGCTCATTGTTTTACTTGGTAACAGAAATTAATTAAACATGGTACGCTATTTACCAAAATTGTCCCTCGATTGTCACAAATCAGGGTGCGAATTTTCGGTGGTCTTTATCTTTTTGACATATCTCCCACCTTCCTCAGGCACTTCGAGCGTTGAACGCCTTTTGACTTGGAGAAACGGGAAGTTGTTTTGAATTTCCCGCACGTGTTTGTGCTTCCGGTTTGGGAGGAGGGATAAGATGCGGCGAGCAGTGGCTCCATCTGTGGAGCTTGGGAAGAGATAGGAGGGAGGAGCGCTTTCCACTTGCAATTCAATCGTTGTGTCAATTCTGGTGTAATAATCCGATT
>JAHWFP010058037.1:0-10374 GCA_023313725.1 Lithobius niger
GGGGGGGGGGGGGGGGATGTGCAATGTATGCCTTCCAAGTTGCCTCGCCTACTAGTAGATTAAATTAAACTTGTGGTTATATTATGTATGTCTTGCATTGCAAAGGGACTAAATAAAACTTAGCTATTTAATTAAAAACAGATTTTTTATGAAAGGGGGGGGGGGTCGGGCCTACACATGAAAAAAGATTTTGAACTAGTATTCGAATATTTTGTGTGTGAGTATTCCGGACACGTTTTTTCCTAATCGTCCGACCCCTAATTATCACAACCCGATGTTCGGTGTTTTCCTAGTTCTGATCCACGGGGCTGGTCCACACCCCATAGTTTTTTTTTTTAATGGATCTAAACGTCATGGGTTAATAATGAAGGTGGTTCATTATTGCAATACCCTAATCCTTAGTTGTTTGAGGAGGTGGTTTTCACGGCACTGTTTCCCTCAGTGATTTATGTAGGGAGAAATTTGTAATCATGAAATCGTTCGGAAATGATGATACGAAGCATTAGATTCACCCGCATTCAAGATCGTTTAAGTCTTAGCTATCGAATGTAGATCTCCAGCCTTCAGAAACTTATATTAACCTCGGGCCGATTACACCTGCTATTTTGTTTAGTGAAGACCCTTTCTTTTGTATGTTTTAAGGACCCTATAATCACTCTTCAGCTGTATTTTGAATATTCTTAAGTTACGCCTAGTTGCTGTACTCTCAGCTAATGCTTTGGTGTATTTTTCGGTAAAGGAATACTAACTGACGTAGATCTGCAATGTCTACGTAAGGTCAGTGGCATCTATCCATGCCAGTAGAAGGGGAAAAACATAGTGGTACAGTTAACAGAGGGCAGATGCGAAAGGAATAATGTCTCCAACTGTTAGCGTCAAGGCCACTTTTAGTAGTATTTTAAAGGTACACCCGGCCTGCCTTATAACAGCAAAGTGCTGACGCCACCCGAGTATATACCACCGCCAAGGTCAACTGAGATACTAGCTATTGTCTCAGTTGGCATTGTACCTAATAGACGAACCAGCATAAACGCATTAATTGTGTCGTCACAAACCGGAATGATTCTCGTATTTTATCATCACAATGTATAATTTTCTAGGCTAGTGTCTTATTATTTTGCTTCGGCGATCTATTGGAATAATTAATTTTAATTTTTAACGCATTAGTCTTTTATATTTTTGATCTCATGGTAATTATTAGCAAATTAGTACACGCACACACACAGATGGTTATTGCAAGCGCGCAAAGGATCATATACGTGCATCCCGCAGTAAATATAGTTAACAATTATTCAACAGAAAATCTCCTAGACGCTACATTTTAAAAGGGATTTTTACCAAGGGATTGACTTACGGTAAGGAAATAGACCTTTGGGGTCGTACTTGATGCGGAGGAACGAGAAAAATGACGTTGGGAGGAATGTTCTTTTAAGTGGTGCGAAAGCTACCCTGGAAGCCATGCCAATAAAGTAGCTTCCCACTGCCTTTTCTGATTTAATTTTGGAATCGAACTCGAAAAGGTTTAGGCCCTTGCTAAGGTAATGTATCAAATCAGTAAACACGAAATCATTCCTTTTCCTTTCTGATTCGAAGATTGACTCCAGCCTGGCTTCTTCCAGAATTGTCCGAAAGGAAAGAATTTCGCAAAGCCACTCACAGTGCGCTCGTGTTCCCTCGTGACCTTGCTTTCGCAGACGTCTTCAGCCCTACCATGGCCACTAAACTAACTGGCCCTTTCTACAACGATAATAGGGGGGGTAGACAAAATGGCCGCCACGTCTGGTTCATTTCGTCGTGGTTTTTCGATCAGCGTCTTTTGGGTACAAAACCCAAAAGACGCTGATCGAAAACCCATGAAATTTCGTCGAGGTCTGTTCTTCGAGGTAGCAACTATGTACGGTGCGACGCGACATCTATTGGCGGTTTTCGAAATAATAATTTAAATTTTTACGTCGTTTTTGGCAGCAAATTTTTTATTTTTTATAAGAGTATTTTTAACCACAGTTTTAGCCACAGTTAAGCTATTCCACTGCGTTTGCAAAAAAAAGCAACACGTTCGTTGGCAGTTTGAACGGAGGGTGTTGCCCTCGGTTGACAAAATGCGGCAACTCAATCGCATCAGTGGCACTTTTGGCGGCCATATTGCCGACCCAGTCTCGTAATGCTATTTTTCATTCAAGATCCGGCCAGTACTGTAGATAGCCGTGGCCCAACAAAGATGGATGTGCGTTAAGCGACTGTAAGCAGTAGTTATTTATTTATTTACACTACCTGAGCCTACTGACCGTACGTCATCCGCCGCACTTTCGCAACAATGGGCCGGTGTAAACGCTGGAGAGGACAGTTTGAATCCCATGTTGTCTAAGGAGTTAGAAATCGTCCGATGATGTTTTCCAACTCCGAGAACTGCATTTGACAAAAACTGTGCTCTATCGCTTACTCCGCCCTATTTTGCAGTTTACATGGGAATAATAGTGCATTAATTCCCTTATACAACAGTACAATAGTGCGCATCTACAGTAGATTGCTAAATGCCTACGTAACGTACACGTCACTAAACACCCAGAAGAAACAAAGAAACAGTACCCTGGCATATTAACCGTTTGGAGAAAAAAAAATCCACTGCATTTTCCTGGCGATTGCCGTAATCTTCAAATCGCTGATAAACATAATGAAAGTTTTATTGGCAAACGAAATGAATATTTAAAATTGTATGGCTGTGTCTTCATTACTTTAATTTCTTGCAGCTTTTTGGTTTCAGTTAAATCCACCAAAATTATTAAAACGCGGGAGTTTGAAGTATATGTTGAAATTTTTTTATCGGTAGGAAGTGAATATTTTGTTTCTGCAGCCAATCTAGTGTCTATTTTGTTGCTGAAAGGGGGGGGGACTGAAGCTTAATGGCGCGTCGACATCTAGGTCATTAGCGCCAACCTCAGTCACAGTTCAGTGATCCGGTTTGCCACTGCGCCACACATTACCGAGATGTTAAACAAATCCCAAATCTAGATATTGTCATACATATGTACCTCCTGCAAACATAAAAAAAAGACCTAGACAGTAGGACAGACTCATCGCCCAGATGACGCGTTAAGTCTCTTGGAATATGGAAACGACGACGAACTTTGTCAAGATAGGAACATTCCACAAGCACATGATAGATCGTAAGGCTGGTCACAGTAACGTCATTCAGGAAGGAATTCCCCCCTCAAAAGGAAACAATGTGTAGGTAGCCGTGAGGAATGCGTAAACGGGCCAACACCACCCTTTCTCGGCGACTGTGGCGACAAGATGAGTGCCAAACGTGGACAGTGCCTTTTATAGCTTGCAACCTATTGTCTTGTCTGTCCCACAAGGCTTGCCAAGCAGGATGCAACCTCAGACGAAGAGTTGGAAAGGCGTCCGTGGGAACAAGATCGGTATCCCTTTCTAGATGACCTGAAAAAGATCCTTTCGCAGCTGCATCAGCTCCCAGCTATCCTAACATTGCCCGGGATAGCTGGGAGCTATCCCGGGAGCATTCATGTATCACAGCAAATTGCACCTAGATTTTACGGAAAAGCAACAGTCATTCAGCAGTTTGCTTTAGATCTGGGAGGAAAAGAAACGCACGATATACCTTTTCTCGTGACGCCGCTACCAAGTCCTCACGCGTTCTTTGACCAGTCGTTAAAAATTAAAAAGTTAAATATCATCAACGTGGCATACTTACCAATGGTAGGCTAATACGAAAACTTTATACTGAAACAACGAACAAAGCGTGTTGATATTATACAGTTTATAGGTGTGCAATATAGATACCCGCTTTCTCGAGTTAGCCTAAAGGTCAGTGGGAGGAAGCTACATAGAACATCGGGGCGTCAGTGCTCGCAAACGTCACCATTCACCCTGATAAAAGGACGCCTCAGCGGCACCTTCCACAGCCCTCAGCCACTATGAAGTCAAAGTTGACGCCATCGCTTGGCGCCGAGAAATGGCACCATTCACTATACAATCTTGTCTCCCGTACTTCCTGGCGGTGCTGAGACGGCCATTTGGTCATTGTCCTTCAACTTCACAATATCAAAGCTTCCACACACACACACACACACAAATCATTACACAGTTTATGAATTGGTTTGGCTAAATTAAGGCTTTGTGGCTTATTATTAGATGTCAACCAATACACGACTAATACGGAGCACTTGGAATTTACCTAAATTAATAACGTTGCAATTGTTCATTAATGTGTACTAAATCTGCAACGTTGGAAAGAGTATAGAGCAGTGACACGACGTAGTATTATTGTATATAACTCTATGCTGGAGCCTTAATGGGTTAGCTGCAAGAGGTACTTCAGAGAGAAACAGAAGGGCGTCATACTGAAGCCGACGCTGTGAAGTGATTTCTTAGACCTAAAACGCGCGATTTTTATTGTTGTAGAAAACAACGTTATTTTAAGCCTAAGAAATCCGCTCTTCCGTTGTTTTCCCTCCATTTTTATGTAGTGCACCTTGTAGTTATGCCATCCAAAACCCATACTGGTGCCAATATGCCGGCAAATGTCACTGCATTATATTTTGTTTCACATTATGTTTGCAGGAAACAGACTGTATGACGCTACGTTGCCAATCTGATGCCACATGGCGGCAAATGTCACTGCTCTATAGGAATGGTTAAAAAATGCGTTCTTTGTTGTTAAAAAAGGCACCCAAGCTCGACGCATAAAACGGATAGAACACTGGTGCCTAATATTTCGGAGCATTTCGATGGTTGGCCCCATTTTCAAGGGATCAAATGGAAAACGGAGCCAACCACTGAAATGCTCCGAAATTAGGTACCAGTGTTTTATCCGTTTTATGCGTCGAGCTTGTCTTTTTTAATAACAAGGTTGTAGAGAGGTTTGACACATCGCTTTCAGCCAGTTAGAAAAGATAGTTCAATTTTAATTTGTTGCTAATGGACTGATTTACCGGAAACATTATTTAAACCTTTTTAATAACTCAGAAAGGCAAACTTTCTTTAAAATAATATTGTGTTTGCTTACTAGAAAAAAAAAATTTTTTTTTTTGGGGGGGGGGGAAGGAAGCATTTATCCATGTTTTTAGAGCTGTTGGCCAGACTATAGTTGTATCTGTTGCGGCGGTTGTGCAGCATACTAAAAGAAATTCGTCGCTGAGATTAACGGCAATGGCTTTCAAAACAATTATTAACATATGACGTATTTGAGCTCTAGTTCTGCAAGTATCATTTTGACGGAAAACTACCTCTCAAGGGCAGAATGAAAAATATGTTTCAATGGACGTTTTGGGGCCCTATGGGGGCCAGTGTTCCTCCTTCCGAAACAGAATTAAGTCATGACATCTTTCTAGAATACATGAAAAAAGTACACTCCAGAAGCCAGAAATGATAGTGATGTACCGTTGGGGAGCTAACAGCTGTCCCCAGACCCAGAACGGTGAAAAGACATGGAGTGGTCTGGGGCAAAATTGTCGACCAGGGCCTCTTTTACACCTCTTTCTCCCCCTTTCTCCTAACTATTAATCGCCAAAAATAGGGCTTTTCTTACCTTTTTTCTACCTTTTTTTTTCGATTTTCGTTTTTGATGGCTTGGGACTGGAGACAGGACGAAGCCCCTAAAGTGCTGGGGCGAAGCGTAAAGAGTTCCCCTAGTTCTGACCTCTTGATGGGCTTTACCATTAGCAAGGCATTGCCTGGCTTGCGCAACCTGTTAAATGGAAGACGGCTGCAGATCCTTAAACTTGATCCACTCGAACTACGGAGAATCAAAATCGATCTTTTTCTTACCTACCAAATTATTCACGGTGTAGTGGAAGTGGGTATGCCTCTTTTTGACCTGTCGAAGTTAAATCGGACTAGAGGTAATTCCTTGAAACTTACGGCACAAACACCGTATTTAGATTGTTGACGTAGCTTTTTCGCGTTGCGTGTTGCTAAGATTTGGAATTCTTTACCAGACGAAATTGTCACCTCGCGCACGATTCATATGTTTCGGAGTCGCTTCAGCTCGTTTATTCTAGAGATTTTTATGCGTCGGTCTTATTCTCCGAGTTAAGTATGTAATCTTGCAGACGATTCCGCTTTTCATAAGTCTGTACCCGCCCCATGAAACTTTGGCTGCCTGTTAGAGACCCTCGGTCCTTGCCTGTCCTGTTGTTATTGCAACAAAGTGTTTTATTTATTTTTAATTTATTCAAGCCTACCTCGGTTGTTCTTTCCACTTCATTCAAAAATCGTCTGGATTGTTTTCTTCTTCCGTAGGCTTTTTTCGGCAGTTGTCCCTTGGTTTGGTTGTGTGTGTGTGCGTGTGTGTGTGCGTGTGTGTGTGTGGGAGGGAGGGGGGGGGGGAAGAGGTGAGGGGGTGCTTTTTGGTTGTTTTTTTTGCTTGAACCGTAGGGTATTCTATTCTATTCTATTCTACGATGTGTTTGAGCTCTAATTCTGCGAGTATCGATTTGGTGGAAAATTACGTTTTGCTGTCCTGCTGTTTCGTCGCAGCATGCAAGTAGGAACGCTATGAATCAAGTACGAAATGCAACGCGCCATTCTTAGCATTGCGGGGATCATTCGAACCGAACCAGCGATGGAAGTGGGTCACTTTTTTCGACCCACCTGCCCCACTCTAACCCAGACCCATGGCCCACGTGACCTACCCAATAGAGAACAAAATGTGACCCACCGTGCCCCTCCCCCCCCCCCAACACACACACACTCTCCGGCATTATTAAAGATTGTCCATTCCTCTACGGACCATTTAATGTTACCAGGCCTACGTTAACAAAAAGGCTGGTAATAACTCGTCACCAACATTTTCTTTAACGTAGGCGTTTCTACATCTTTTCCCCTGATTGTCTTTATGACGACCTTTTACTAGAACGTCATAAAGCTTTTGAGCTTTTAAAGCAGTAAAGCTTTTCTGTCCCCCCCCCCCCTCCCTTCCCCCCGTGCCTTTATTTTGGGTTTTTTGCCTTCTGGGGGAAACCATTTTTGAAAGAGTAAGACAAATTAATAAATAGTACTAGTAAGACTACTGATTACCGTAAGATTACTGTGGGTCGGTGGGTGAACAGTCTTGACCCATAACCCACTTAACTCACAATAAAAATGTGACCCATTTGACTCACTGACAGTGGGTCAGCTCTTCCTTACAAGCTATGGAAAACCCAAAATTTCCGTATATTCTTGGTTGGACCCCAAACTCTGACCAACTTTCATGTTGCAAGTACTGATTTAATTGGAAAGTGAAGCGTGGTCGACGAACTGAGTTGAAATTTGTAAGCAACATGTAAAGTTTTATATCGATACTTGTGAAATGTAAGACGATTCAGACTGAATGACGTTCGTGGCTGAGCAGTGAAGGAGCTCAGCCTGGTTGCTGGAGATTTGTGGATCTGGTCCAATTCCAGGGGATCTTGGGATCTTGGGATCCCCACCAGGGCTGCCGGCCAGGGTAGCGTGAGAGGCTACCATGCTCCTTCAGCGGCTATGGTATGTATTGTGGCTAATTCTGGACAATCTTTCTCCCCGAAGATTATCGGAGGTTTCCCGGATCGAATCCCCAGGCTGGCACCTCCCTTTACCAGATTTCTTCTTCTCTAACAAAAATCTGTTAATGTTCAAAATTAAGCCGGTTCAGCCATACAAGCATTAATTGCTTCCGGCTGACATAAGGCTCGTCAAAATTAATTAAAAAAAAAAAAGTTTAAAAAAAATGATTCTTTGACCAAGGAGGAGATTTAGATTTGATTGAAGCGTTTAATTAACTGTATTATTATGTTCCAAAAAAAGTGAAATTGAGATGAGATGAAGATGAATGAAAACAAATTTATGCTAGTGGACGAGGTTATATCGATAATGCAGTATGGCAGCGATTTGAAGAAGGACTCGTTCACAGGTCTGAATCCAAATCATGTCACTGGCATGTTCAAAGTGGCCTACTGTACGATACATTATTTGTTGTTCGTGTTTTCTTCTCTACTGACATTTTCCTAATTTTCCATATTCTGTAAACACGAATAAGTATTGGAACACCAGTACCTGCAAGATTCAGTGAGCTCTGCAGACCAACCAGTTAGGCCTATAGTTTGTTCCACATTATGTGTGCAGGAAACCGACTGTATGACGTCATGTTTCCTTCCACTACGAGTGCAAAAAACACGCCAATATCCCACTCGTAGACTCTAACAGTAACTGTGTAGAGTTTACAAGTGTAATATCCACCTGTTTTTGCACTCTAGTGCAAGGAAACGTAGCGTCATACAGTCTGTTTCCTGCAAACATAATGTGAAACAAAGTATAATGCAGTGACATTTGCCGGCATATTGGCACCAGTATGGGTTTTGGGGGGCATAACTACAAGGTGCACTACATAAAAATGGAAGGAAAAACAACGGAAGAGCGGATTTCTTAGGGTTAAAATAACGTTGTTTTCTCCAACAACAAAAATCGAAGAATCACTCTTCACAGCATCGGCTTCAGTATTTCGCCCTTCTGTTTCTCTCTGCAATGCCCCTTGCAGCTAACCCAGTAACTGGCTCCACCATAGAGTTATATACAATAATACTACGTCGTGTCACTGCTTTATAGTGCTGTCCTGTTCTTGCAAAAAGTAAAACACATTTTCAAATGTTCTGGAACCTGTTATGCGTGTTCGAATCAGACCATTTTTTTAATTCGTAAACCTTGATGTCATGATGTACACATGTATATCAAGGAAGCATTTTGAAATACTGCATCCAACATCATTAAATTCGTTCAGTGTATTTATTTATTTACTTGTATGTCCACGTCCTCCTCTCGAAATAGTGGCGTCAAGGGTTCGGAAGAAAAAAAATTTCTCCGAATTTCTGTTGGGCGTATTCTTAAATTCAAATTTTGGTTCTGAATGCCCCAAATTAACGAAAAATGACCGCTTGCAACAATCAGCAATCAGCAACAATAACACAACAATACGTGACGTCAACGATTGTTGATAGATTTTTTTCGTGGAAACCTCGAAGTTTTCAGAACGTGCGGAAACAGTGGATTGGGGGTAACGGTGTAGAATGAAGCACGTGCAGTGAACGGGTGAAAGGGCTGTTGGAGTTGATTTATGGATATTTAAAATACAATACCGCAGAAAACCCGTTTAACAGTTAAATGACATTACCCAAACACACGACAAAATTTAAATGCTAAATAATAAATTGCGTAAAGAAATGTCCTCGAGCGAAATGAGACGACGCTGAATGCGTGAGCGTAAGTGAGCGACTCGGCTTGTCATAATTTTTAAAAATGCATTCTTACATTGCATCGAAAGTGGATTATAGTTCCATCCAAATTTCAAAAGATGTGGTGGCACCACAAGGGAGCATTCTATACATGGATACTTTCCAGTTTTTTGTGTCTTGAATTTAAACGAAGAAAAATAGGGTTGTGTTTTATATTATTTTAGTAAAGATCAAATAATTTAATGTTATTGCTACGACCATTGTCCAAAAGTACCAGTGATTTGGAAGTTGGTTATAACACAACATAACTTAAAAACTGCGATACAGGATCAATTGACAAAAAAAGCTGCTAATCAAACAATTTTCTTGTTCGTTTCTTCAAATTAAAATGAATTTCTGCCCTTAAATGAAAGTCACAAGAAAATTGCCTTTTCTTCCTTCAAATGAAAGACAACACTGCAACCTACCAACTCGTATTCATCTCCATATTCATCCATTTAGATAGGACCACAGTTCATAGGATCACAGTTCATAGAATCACAGTTCATTGGATCACAGGTGACCATTTCAAGAAACGTAAGATAATTACGACTGTGATAAAAGATCTTTTCCAAACTAATGAAAACAATCTGCGTAAAAATGTTCAGTCATTTTGGATGCTTTAAAAGGTACATGGCAACTGTTAGCTGGCCCGATGACTAACATTCGTTAACTTCTACTTTGTGTACTGCCTTATTTCTTTAGGTCCATCAACACTGGTTTTCGACCACTAGTTGTTATTATTTTTGACTCCAACACACAATTGGATCTGTGTTGACAATGCAGTAACAAACAAACTGATAACTGAAACAAACAAACAAACTGAAACTAATTTTTTCAGACAGAATAATATTAACGTTAGAATATTGTGAACAGTGTTAGTATGTTTTATGGCGGTTACAAATTTAAACGCCATACAAAACTAAACGCCCAATCTAAAGGCCAACATAAACTTTATTTCGTTATTAAGCACATTTTACAAAGCTTTAAGCTTTCGTACAAATTCATTACTGCCGTACACATTTTAATGTAGTACTACACATATCATAATCAAGGCCAGCTTCAAAATTAGGAGCTCGTATGTCTCATTGTCTCCATGTCATAGCATAGATTAGAAAGTCAACTA
>JAHWFP010058045.1:9219-34540 GCA_023313725.1 Lithobius niger
CTTACTGACCATTAAATCAATCCCTGCACGATAGACCACACAAACTCTGCCTGCTCTTGTCCCCCTATCTCTTCATGAAATGCAGTAAGGGTTATTTCCTAGTATCATCGCATCTGTAAAGGTAGGACCCAACCATGACTCCACAATAAAAATGTCGTAAATTTTTGAGGAAAATAAAACGTGGAATTCATTTAGATTCGCGATAAGACTGCGAGCCTTAATTAATAAAGAGGTAAGGTGAGTGAATGATTTTCGTGATTACCATGATGCAAATTTAAAGGAGCTGCAGAGCAAAAAAATCCAGAGTGGCTTGGTCTGCTACCTAATGGGTCTGCACGGATAGTGGTGTTTTTAAAGTGACCCTTACCAATTAAAAATTTTGCAGTGTCTGGCCTGATTTTGATGGCCGCCCCCATACAAACAGGAATGCCGCCATTTTCCAAGATGGCTGCTCCATGAGAACCGGAAGCGGAACCGGAAGTGCCACCTTTTTGAATGACGTCACTTCCTGGTCGCCATTTTGGGGTGTCCCAAATTGAGGTTGGCCATATTAGGGTGTTCAATATTGAAGTCAGCCATTTTGGGGTTTCAGTTTCAGTTTCAATTTCCGAAATTATTTAAAATGCACATAACTCGGGAACCATTGGTCCTAGAGCAAAACGGATCAAAATTTGGGCACCCTATGAAGCAGAACTTCACCGGGGGTCCCAGCTAACTGATGGCCCACCCAAAATAGTGCTACTCGCATTTTGGGAGTTGGCCCACCTCAATAACTCTGGAATCATCGGTCCTAGATCGAAACGGTTCAGGATTTAGCTTCCCCAGGCTGTACCCTACGTGTGGGCCTCCCCGGAAATAGGGTACTCGAATTTTGGCGACTTGGCCTACCCCGATGACTCGATAACCATTTGTCCTAGAGCCAAACCGTTCGGGATTTTGCTTTCCCCAGGCTGTACCCTGCGCGTGACCCTACCCGGAAATCTAGTACCATCATATTTGGCAAGTTGGCCTACCCCCCGCTCGAGCCGTATCGGAGTAAGCAAAGTTACTACTTTACCCATTTCCGCAGAAATCGTCAGAAATTATCCCACTATCTTTCCTCAGCGCGCATCTTCAACGTGTACATACGCTCCAGATTCTTCGACAGCTCTATTTTCGCTTCCTCAGCAGCTATCTCAGCGAATGCCTCCTCCTTAGTGAAGATCTTCACCCCAGTCTCCGGGTGGAGTGATACCGGGGTGATTATTGGAGTTGCCGATTTCCTCCGACACCTGCGTCAATAGGGTGAACCATCCCAGTATCGTTTCTCAACCCGCGTGTTCGACTTGTTCAAAAGCTCCAGTTGCCTCGCCAGCGCTTTCCCCCTGTCCTCCCTAACCAACGCAGCCTTGGCAGCTATTGCCTGCTCCCGGCTTGGAATCTTCGTCCCCTGGTGGAGCGGTATCGGAGCGATTGGAGTTGCCGCTTTGCCCCAGCACCCGCGTTGATTGGGCGAAACATACTGGTACCGTTTCTCAGCCCGCATCTTCGAGTCGCTCGTAAGTTTCGGAATCCTCAACAGCTCCATCTCCGGAAACTCCGCAGGCTCCGCTGCCATAAGTAAACCTCAGTAAACCTCTTTCGTTAATCTTTGAGCCTTCCATGAAAACTGGTAAGCTTCCAGATATCTGGAAGTCAGCGCACATTTCTCCTATATCTAAGAAGGGAAATTTCTCTGACCCGACAAATTATCGCTCCATTGCTCTGACTTGTGTTCCCTGTAAAATCATGGAACGTATAATCCGCACACATATGTTTTCTTACATTATGGACCATGACTTCCTTCGGGACGATCAATTTGGTTTTTTACCCGGGAGATCCACTTGTTTACAACTTCTTTCCATGTTGGATGACTGGACCAGTTCACCTGATGAGGGCATTCCCACTGATGTCAACCTCATTGACTTCACAAAGGCATTTGATTCTGTGGTCCACAGTAAATTATTAGCTAAATTAGAATACGTTGGTTTTCGGGACAAGTTGTTCAACTGGCTGATTGATTTTTTGTCTGAACGCTCCCAGTGTGTTCTTGTGGGTGATAAGCACTCTGATGTCAGGCACGTGTTGAGTGGAGTGCCTCAGGGTAGTGTTCTGGGACTGCTACTCTTTGTCATTTTTATAAATGATTTAAGTCAAGTCTTCAAACACTGCTTTAAACAAATTTGCTGATGGTGTGGAGCTGCATGCGCAAGTAGTCGATGATGCCACCCACAATGCCTTATCAACTGCCACTACTGAACTAACAGACTGGTCTTCATAGTGGCAGCTGCCTTTAGCACCCAACAAATGTAGTACTTTTTCTATTGGTAAATCCAATTTTAACTTTGTTTGTTTTCTGCTGCCTGGATCGAATTTGCTGCCACGCACTGAGATTGTTAAAAACCTTGGCATATGGATCACTTCCGATTTGAAGGCTGAATTTTATTGCAATCATATTGTTAAATCAGCTACACAGCGATTTGCTTGGATTAAAAAGCTATTTACTTTTGTTGATGTAACCCCCTTGGTAAGTACATTTAAAGTTTACGTTCGGCCCATTCTTGAGCATGCAAGCCCTGTCTGGTCCCCATACCTGGTCCGGGATATTAACCACAGTGAAGCGGTCCAAAGGCACTTTACAAAATCACTAAGTGGATTTAAATTTAAATCCTACGAAGATCGACTCAAACTTCTAAACTTGGACACTCTTGAGTTACGTCGTCTCAACGCCGACCTTAATCTGAATTACTCTTTGTTGCATGGCCATGTCACTTTTGATTATTCAAAATTCTGCATAGGGATTATCGGACTCGAGGGCATCCACTTAAACTGGTTTTGGGGTCTTCGCACACAAACTGCCGTAAATATTTTTTTGCTAGCCGTGTTGTAAAAGTGTGGAACAGTCTTACTGGCGAGTTGGTGATGTTGCCAACCCTGAACTCCTTTAAAGCAAAACTACATACATAGAATCTGTCCAAATTTCTGACGGTTGCATAATTCGGTTTTAATCTCTGGTACTTTTTTGTTTTTTGATCTTGTATAACGACGGATTTCTGTCCAGTATTGATATTTTTTATTTTTTTATTTTTTATTTTTATTTTATTGTTGTTTTATCTTTGTTTATCTTTTAGATTGGTCAGTTCTCCCCGCCGCCCTTTTATATCCCATTTAAAAAATTTTTGTACCATTTACTTTCTATTGTTGGCATCCTCCACGTCCCAATTTTAGGCTGACGTTTAGTGATCGTATCCGATTCTTGCCAGACCTGTTGCTTCGCAACTAATATTTTTATTTTATTTTATTTTTATTTTGTTATTTTATAACCTCCTCCCGGCTCAAAATCTTCACCTCAGTCGCAGGGTCGAGCAGCTGCGGAATGAGGGGAATAGTCTCTTTGGGGCAGTACCCATGTCGATCGGGGAAATCACACTGCATCTTCGAGTTGTGGGTTAGAAGCTAAGTCGTGTATAAGCAGATTTGGCTTTATATATGAAAGGTTTTTCAATCGACCCTGCGCAACATCTCGATGAACCGCGGACCCGCGGCCATAATTCAGGAACTACTGGTCCTAGAGAGAAACGGCTCTAGATTTGGCTTCCTGAGTGCGACCCACGCAGCAAACGAGTTCATTTTGCGATTAACCGGCCATAACTCGGGAACGGTAGGTCCTAGAGCAAAACGCTTCGGAACCTGATCTCCCTTAAACCCCAGACCTCGGTGACTCCATCACAAGGCTGCCGCCAAGGTCATTTTCTCGCCCATCACAAGGCTGCCGCCGAGTCCATTTTTCGGTTTCCCTGTATCATCGGGTACCGATCTGCTCCACCACTTCATCTTCCTCAAGTGAGTCTCACAGTCACAGTCTCACCCCTCGAATTGAGCAGGCGATCGTCCTGGTCTACGCCAACTTGAACCCAAGCTCACGTCCACGTCAACCCAAACACACATTCTCATCAACGTCGACGTCCACATCAACCCAAACACTTACGTCCACGTCAACCCAAACACACGTTCTCGTCAACCCAAACACAGACGTTCTCGTCAACGTCGACATCAACATCGGGTAACAGGCTCAATCCAACATGCGTCTGTACCTCTCTTCTCTCAAGGGTTTGGTCTTGTCGATCGTTAGAAATCCGTGCAGGTCGGAGTTCCAACACCCCCCCCCCCCCAGGTCCGCTTAAAGTCATGGAAGCTAATGTCACACCCAACGTGGTTGTTGTAAACATGCTTGAGATTGGCGTCATCTTGCCTGAAGAGAATCAGGAAGTTCGCGTTGTCACGGGGGGGCGGGGGGGGGATTGAGGCTTAATGGCGCGTCGACAACTTGGTCATTAGCGCCAACCTCAGTCACAGTGCAGTGGTCCGGGTTGCCACTGCACCACACATTAGAGATGTTATTCAAACCCCTAATCTAAATCTTGTCATACATCTGTACCTCCTGCAAAAATTAAAAAACACGGGACAGGAGGACAGACTTATCGCCCAACTGACGCGCAATGTCATGCGGAAGATGGAAACGACGACGAACACCATCCAGATGGTGACAATCAACAAGTAAGTGCCGAACCGTACGTGGCCGTCGACACCAATAACATTCAGGAGGGTCAACCCCCCGCAAAACGAAACAGTGAGTAAGTTGGGTGTGACCAATTCGCAAACGGGCCAACACAACCTCCTCACGGCGACTGCGGTGGCACGCCGAGTGCCACTCCTCGACAGTGCCTTTAATGGCCCGTAATTTATTACCGTCCTGTCTGTCCCACAAGGTTTGCCAAAAAGCGTGTAACCTCAGACGCAGAGTTGGAAAGGCATCTGAGGGAACAATGCTGAGATCCCTACCAAGAGGGCCAGAAAGGGCCCCTTTTGCAGCAGAATCAGCTTGTTCATTCCCTGCTATCCCAACATGGTCCGGGATCCAGCAGAAAAGCATGGTTTTCCGCTGGCCAGGCAAGCGGGAAAGCAAAGCTTGGACACGTTGTGTCAAGGGGTTCCGAAGATTGTAATTCGCCAAGGACTCCAGGGCACTCATGGAATCACTAAAGATAATGAAATGTGTGCCCTGAAGGTCAAGGATCCATTCCACCGCCAAACCAAGAGCCAAAAGCTCTGCAGAGAACACAGAATAGCCTGATGGAAGGCGATGGGCAACCGTTACTCCCTTACACACACAAGCACACGCCAGGCCAATGTCTGACTTCGATCCATCAGTAAACAGGCGCTGATAACTGGCGTACTGAGAACTCAGCCGCCGGAACTCCTGTAAGTACCTTGCTGGTAGAGTGAAACCCTTCGGGAGGGACGCCAGAGCAAAAATGAAACTGCCACCTGGGACAAGCCAAGGGGCAACTGGCATTCTCTCAAGCCTCAAGACGCAGGGCAGTTCAAAGGCTATCTCCTGACAGGACTGCTGGAGCCTATCGCGGAAATAACCCTTACCCACCCTGCGTCTACCGACTCGCAAGTCTGGCCCAAAAACCATGGACCAAGCAGGACTGGATTGCACAGCACGCAAACGCACAGCATACTGAATGGCATGCTGTCGCCGACGAATGGCCAAAGGTGGCTCGAGGCCTCAGCATAGAGGCTGACCACTGGAGAAGTTCGAAAAGCCCCAGTCGCCACACGCAGGCCACTGTGATGCACTGTGTCCAACATCTGGAGAGTGGAGTCACTAGCCGAATCATAGACCATACACGCATAATCAAGTTTGCTGCGGACAAGGGCTCGGTAGAGGCGCAACATGGCAGCGCGATCGGCACCCCATGAAGTGCCCGACAGGACCCGCAAGATGTTAAGCGCCCGCAAAGCCTTGTCTTTAAGCTGACGTAAGTGTGGAAGCCAAGACAACCGGGAATCGAACACCAGACCCAGGAAACGTGCCTGTGGGACAACAGGAATTTGTGCCTGTCCCAAGTACAGGCAAGGATCCGGGTGCAGCGTTCGTTGGCGGCAAAAGTGGATGCACACAGTCTTGTCCGGAGAAAACCGGAAACCATTACTTACCGCCCAGGTCTGGACTTTGTTAATTGCCAGCTGTAGCTGCCGCTCGCAGGTCTGCATGCGAGCTGCCCGAAAGCGCAGGCCGAAGTCATCGACAAACAATGACTGGGGAACAGCAGCTTGCTGAGCAATGGGGTTGATCTCTATAGCAAACAAGATGACACTAAGAGCACCTCCCTGAGGCACACCATTCTCCAAGACAAAGGGGCGGGAAAGAGTCCCCCCGACACAAACGCGAAAAGAACGGCCTGAGAGGTAGGCAGAAAGCAACAGTGGCATCTGTCCCCTCAAGCCACAGTTATAGAGATTACGGAGAATCCCATAACGCCATGTCGTATCATACGCCTTCTCCAAGTCAAAGAAAACCTGAACCAGATGTTGACGCAGGCGAAAAGCCTCCCTCACATCCGATTCAAGGGCAACCAGATGATCAATGGTTGACCGAAACCGTCGAAAGCCGCACTGGGACGCAGATAAGAATCCCCGTGATTCCAGCACCCAGACCAACCTCTCACCGACCATCCGTTCCATAAGTTTACAGACACAGCTAGTCAGAGCGATTGGGCGATAACTGGAAGGATCAGCAGGGTCTTTGCCCGGTTTCACAATCGGGATGACCACTGCTGTCCTCCATGCTACCGGAACAGAGCCTTCTGCCCACACACGGTTGAACATCTCCAGCAAGAACTGCTGGGAGGCAAGAGGCAGATGTTTCAACAGCTGATAGTGAACATCATCAGGCCCTGGGGCGGAGTCATGCAACTTGGACAAAGCAGAAACAAATTCCTGCCTGGTGAACGGTAAATTGTACTCCTCTAGCCCGTCGGAGCGAAAGTCTAGAGGGTGAGCCTCTTCACTACGCTTTATTCTGAGGAAACCAGGATCATAATGGTTATCACTCGAGACCTGCGCAAACGCAGACACAGACAGTCGGCGATATCCGGCACAGAAGAGATCACGGTATTCGCCACCTTCAGCTGTGAAACCGGGGAAGGCAACGTCTTCCCCGAGATCTGGCGCACCTTCCGCCACACCTGCTGAGAAGGCGTGGAGCGCGTGATCGACGAAACATAAACTGCCCACGAAGCACGTCTAGCCTCACGGATGACAAACCTGGCACGGGCACGACAGCGCTTAAAGGCTACAAAGTTGTCAGCAGTTGGGCTGACTGTAAATGCACGCAACGCTCGCCGGCGGGCCTGAATGGCCTGCCTGCAAGCAGGTGTCCACCACGGAACAGGAACCCGCCGCGGCTGAGTGGACGCGGGATAGTAGCATGAGCAGCAGCAAGGACCACGTCAGCGAAATGAGTGGAAAGTTCATCCACATCAGAAAAGTCCTCAACCGCACGCTGCAATACAGCAGCCACAGCAAAAGCTGACCATTCAGCACATTTAAGCGCCCACTGGGCTGGCCTGGAAGCCATAGAACCCCCCTGTGTTGTGGACAACACAATGGGGAGGTGATCGCTTCCATGCAGATCGGAATTGACACCCCAAGTGAAGTGAACTGGGATGGCCAGCGAGCAAAAGGCTAAGTCAACCGCTGACCAATTGCCCGTGGCCAGGTTACAGTGTGTCATGGCTCCATCGTTCAGGATGCAAACAGACCCCCTCTGCATCCACTCCTCAAGGATCCTCCCTTTGTTGTCTGTATGAGGTCCTCCCCCCACTGGACATGGTGGCTGTTAAAGTCGCCCAGCAACAGAAAAGGGGCAGGAAGCTGGCGGACCAGGTCCTCCAGGTCACCAACCCCAAAGACCTCATCCGGTGGCAAATAATATCGAAGTGGAAAGAAACTCTAACTGCTACTGCCTGAAGCCTAGTGTGCAGGGGCACCCTGCATGAAGCTGACAGTGTTGAACCAGCACTGCAACACCACCATGTGCACGTGGCACAGGGTCAGCATCCAGACGGTAGACAGAATAACCTCGAACAACCGGATTATCTGACGCCTTAAAGCAGGTTTCCTGTAGACAGCAGCACAGAGGTCGCCAATGCGACAAAAGCAGCCGCAGCTCTTCGGCATGGGTCCGATAACTTTGGCAGTTCCACTGAACGATGGCATGTGCAGGCATTAGGGCGGGCTGAAGATTGAATCATTCTCCTCAACTCCTCCTCTGGGCGAGCCGAAAACATCCGAATCCTCACCCGAATCAAAAGATGGAGTGAGGTTCAGAACGAAGTTGTCCTCGGAAGGAGGAAAAAGTTCCGGAGAATTGGAACAGGAAATCTCTCCCTGCTCCATGGGCAAAGTACCATCAAGATGTTGAGGGGACACAACGGACCCCTCAGCAAGCTGGCCGTTCAACGACCGTTTCACCTTCTCTCCTGGTGGCGACGTCCTCATGGGTGGTGTTGAGGCTTTACCAGCAGGAGCCTTCTTCAACGTTTTCTGTGGTTCACTCCGGGCAGATGGAGGCTTCGCTGAAGCTTTAACCTGCCTCGGAACAGATGCAGCAGCAGAAACAGCAGCAGGAGCAGAAGCATTTGCAGGCTGGGCAGATGTAGACGGCAAGGCAGCAACCGGCCCTCGCCTGTCACCACCAGGAACTTCGGGACTTGGTCCCGACTCTTACTCAAGTCTGGTAACTGGGCACCAGGCCCAACCATCTCGGATTCCCTCCTCTGGCGCTTGCTAGTGCGGCGAGGAGGGGAAGAATTTTGGGGAAAGAAATTTTATCGGGGGGGGGGGGGGAAGTAGTTGCCATGTAGAGCAAAAAGAAGTCGCGGCGGTGCGCCCCCCAGAAAAGAAAACCCCGTGCGGCACTCGGGTGATGCAGGGCCGGAAGCCGCATATCCAGGGCCCTGCACCAGGAAGCTAACACCGCCGTCTATCTCGGTGAGGTGGCAGCCTAAGCATGCCGAGAGGCGGTGCCACCAAGGAAGCCGTACACACCACCTCCGTCGATAACCCAAACAGTTAGGGTCCGTGATGCAGATGGATACAGCACAAGCCACCTCCCTACATCGACAGGACCCGAAAAGTCATAGCCGATTGACCTTAGGCCGGCTCGCCCAGGCCACCCGTCCTCCGGAATAAGGAGCCAAAGCCCGAAAGCCAGGATCTCCTCCTCCACGGATTACTAGGTTGCAGCACACGGCCAACATGCTGGGGAATGAGGATGAAAAGCCCAGTGACCAGAACGGGCAAATTAGAATCAAACCCAAAAGGGGATTCAAACCACCAAACATCCTCTAAGCAGCCACCCCTGGCCCGGTTTGTCCGGATGTCCCTTCACCTCTTTCCGACTAGTGCTTGCGACGGGTGTTAAACCTGCCCGCCATACACACCGTAGGCGCACTCGCAAACCCTAGTGTTGAGGTTGTTAGTGTTCAAGACGGACTAAAAACCATCCGCCATGCAGACCCTTGGCACACTAGCAGACCGTGATCTTGGGTTCCCTTTTAGTCGCCTTCTACAACACGCAGGGGTACGGTGGGCTTATTCTACCCCCAGCCCACAGGGGGTGCGTTGTCACGGACAACCAGCTTCGGTATTATGCTGTAGGCCTGGCACAGGTAAAAGACGTCAACGTTGGCGTGCCGACCATAGGCGAAGTACCTCTCGATCCTGTACTGTTTTTCGATCATGCAGTCATCAAAGAGGAATACAGTCTTCTTGCCGGAGTCTAGAAGCTCCTCAGGTAGCGGTACCTGCTCGTTGTTCAAGCAGAACACCGCAACTTCCGAGCAGGTCTCGTCGAAGGCCCGCTTCAGCCTCTCGTACTTAGTCTGAAACAGGGTCTTGGAGCACACGTAGAGTCTGTCGTATTCTAACCAGCCCTCGTTGTAGAGGAGGTTGAGGATGAGGTTCGTCTTCCCGCACCCAGCCGGACCGCAGACGATGCACCGCAACGAATCGTGAAATCTGAGCTTACTCCGAGGCGTCTTGATCTTCACGACAGTTTCGCCGAGGTTATCGTAATTGATGAGTTTCATTATTTGGTTTAATAAAGGCCTGAAACATTTTTTAAACATGTAGTGCTTGGAGTGCAAACGGGACACGGACACCCTCGACTCCAACCTCGTAACGACGTTGAATAACCGTCTGCTGTTGAAAGGCAAATGCGCGGACTGCGGGACCACGAAAGCCCAGTTCCAAAAGGGTTGGAAGCGAGGCAAGAAAGGTTCGGGTCTTTTTAACAAGATCATCGACAAACTACCGGTAGAACTCCACATCCCCGGGTACAGGTACTGCGGGCCTGGTATGAAACTCGGCAAGAGACCGCTAGGGGAAACGTCAGCATAAACGCTCTAGACAAAGCTGGTAAACAACACGACCTAAGCCTACGCCGCCAGCTTCCCTCTGGAAGTCCGACACTGAGCCGACGAAGAGCTCAGTATACTACTGTCGAACACCAGGGGGTTGGGTGAGAAGGCGGCCACTGCGGGTGTTGTCGGAGCGATGAAGGTTAAGGTCAAGTTGGGGATGGGGCAAACCCGATAAAAAATAAATGAATAAAGGATCGGAATGGATACGTTAGTCGAAGAACTGCACAAACCAGCTAGGCGTCGATATCCGAGACGTAGAACGAAGGCCCTCGGCGTCGATGACTTGTGGCAAATCAATCTCGTGGAAATGATCCCGTACGCGGGCGTTAACGGGGGATACAAGTACTGTTATTACCCAAGTGTTGGTTTTTCTTAATTAACCATTTTGTGGAATGGAGCCTAAGTTTTCTTGGGAATTGGCAGTAATCAAACTGAAGTATTTATAAATGTTTGTAGCTATTAAGTTTGTCCCAAGGTTAAATACTGGTTAGTTTAGTTCAGCTGCTGTAAATAAAATTATTAGGGATCAGTTCACCCACCAGGGAACTTTGTGTGTTCTGAGGTGGGCTCTGGGTAATGTTGGAGAAGAAATGTCATGGCTGCTCCCATGGGTGATGATGTGGTTCAGCAGTTGTTTGAGTTGACTTTTAATTTGTGTTGGTTCAAGTATGCAACAACTATTCAGCTTTATTATTATTTATGGAGTGTAAGCAATTGCTACAACTGCACATCAGAATAAAGTGATTGAACATTATTTGTTGGACAGACATTGCATTCATTAGGCAATTTGCATATGGCATATAGAATCCTCTCTTCCATCACTAGACTTTGCTTTATTAATTAACAAGTACCTGCTCATGCAGATAGACGCGTTTAGTAAGTTCGCCCAAATCCAAGAGTATCGGAGACGTTGCGACCGCCTTTGAAAAGATGCTGGTCTCGTCCAGGCCCAAACACCTGCAGTCGGACGAGGGGAAGGAATTCTTCAACTCCTGAGTTGCAGCCCTGACGAAACGGCACGGTATCAACCACTGTCACTCCTTTTCCGAGACCAAGGCCAGCATGGTAGAACACTTCAACTGGACCCTGAAGATGGCTATGTGGCGCGAGTTCATGCGCAGGGGAAGCTACGAGTGGCTCGACCTGATTGCCCCACTTCTATGCCAGTACAACAGATCCGTCCACAGGATGATCGGGGCTAGACCGAAAGATGCGGTTGGGTATATTACTGTTCCACTGGTCGTTCGAGCGTCGAATCGTTCGGTGGGTAAACCCGAGTTTAAAGTCGGGGACGAGGTGAGAATACCCTGCGTCAAAGGGACGTTTGATAATGGTTACCTGCAGAACTGGATGAATGAGGTATACGTGGTGGGCAAAGTGCGGAACACAAGTCCCGTCACATACACCTTGAGGGATTATGGTGGGGAGGGTATCGAGGGCGGGTTCTACGAGCAGGAGTTGCAAAGGACGCGGATACCGGACCTGTTTCAGGTGGAGAAGGTGTTAAAGACGCGGAAGGCAGGGGGAAAGACCAGCTACCTGGTTAAGTGGCGGGGGTACGATGATAAGTTCAACAGTTGGGTCGATAATTTGGACTTGCTGGGGTGATTGTATTAATCTAATTTCGAAAAAAATGTCTGTATATAAATACAAAAACATAGACCGATTCCCCATTATCTTGTTTCCAATCATTCCGCTACCATGGCTGAAAAATCGGAATTTACGTGCATCTACTGTACCGAGGTATTTCCCTCGCAACACCAGCTCCGCAACCGTCTTCGCTCCCGTCACTCGTCCAAGCCGGAAGAATGCACCTGCTTCACGGACCGTGTGCGGTATTGCATCGGAGACCGCGTCCCCGCCCTTTCCTGCCGCGAAGCTCTCCATCATCGACAATACGAGCAGAAAGTGTCCGCCGAAGACGGTTTCTTCGATTCCGACCCACTTCCCCTCCTGCTGTCAGTGCGTCTGGCCATCCAGAGCCTGTTGATCGCCTGCCTGGACCAGATGGTGAACTGCAAAATGCAGATCTGCCTGGGAATATAGTTCGTCCACGAGACGACCGTCACCGAGGCTGGATTCTGGTACAGATACTTGGATCTGTAAACCCAAACGACGTCCCCGGTCTGTTAGACGAGGCATTCGAGAAAAACCAAAGATCCATCGACGCGTTTGTGGAGCGAATGGGTTTTATCCCTCGTAAAGCAGCTGACCGTCAGAGTGGCGAAACACCAACCGCTGCGCGCCTCCTCCTGCATTCCTCTGCCTAAGGAGATGAATGGTAAGAAAGCAGCAGTGGTCAGCGTACAAAACCTAGACGACCAGAAATGCTTTCTTTACTCGGTTCTCGCTGCGGGCCTAGAATTACGAAGCATGAGACCCGAAAATTACGTGGAATTTGAAAGCATGCTCGATACGTCGATGCTCTCTTTCACGGTGAAGTTGAACCAAATCGATGCTTTCGAGAGGGCAAACGACCTTTCGATAAACTTCGTAGGCTACACCGACGAAGGCAAACTGCACCATCTTCACGTCTCTAAAAACCTTTCCGGCCAGCCCATCGATATTCTGTTGACGGCGGATGACGATGATAGTGAAGAGGGGGTAGGCGAAGGTACCGGTGAAACCCCACTCAACACCCACTACTGCGCCATCGTCTAATTGTCAAACTCTTGCGATACTGCGGAAAAGACTCCAATGCTAAATTATACTGTCGGAACTGCTTCACCGGGAACGGGAAGGAGTGGATGTTGGTGTCCCACCGAGAAGAATGTGTGAAGATCAACCCTGCTCAAGCCCTCAGATTCCGAGAACCTGGTAAAAACAAGCTCAGCTTCCGTTTCTTTAACCGTCAGAACCCCTTCCCCAAATCATCTACGCAGACTTCGAATGCCTCAACCGCCCCGTCCACACCGTCCAACCCGACCCTTCCACGAGCTTCACCACCAAGATCACCCAACACGTACCTTGCAGCTTCGGCTATGTCGTGGTGGGGCTCAAAGGGGAGACCGTGAACCAAGGTTATTACCTGGGAGAAGACGCAGTGGAAGTGTTCTACGATCGCATGGTGGAGGAAGCAAACTGTTACGAGGCTCTGCTGGATGACGTACAGCCGCTCGACCTAACACCCGGCGAACAGCGGGCTTTCAATACGGCTCGGCGATGCCACTACTGCAATTTAAGCTTCGACTCCGCATTGCAGAAGATTGGAGATCGTAAAGCTCGGGACCACTGCTACGTCAGCGGGAAGTATCGCGGCCCGGCAAACTCGAGATGCAACTAGAGTTCCCCTCAACAGAGGACCATCCTCGTCCTGTTCCATAACCTGGAGGGCTGTGACATGAACCTCTTGGCGTGTGACGTGCACAAGTTTCCCGGGAAAGTGGACGTCATCGTGCGCAATGCCGAGAGGTTTCAGAGCATAGGCGTGACGTTAGCCGGTTAATAACGTCAGCCTCCGCTTCTTAGACAGCAACGGTTTCAGGAAGGCCTCGCCGCCCACTCTGGTAGATAACCGCAGGAGTGGCAGTGGTAGCTTCCCGATTCTCGAAGCAGGCATGGGCACAAATTGGTTTTGCGGTGGTGTGGCTCGGGTAGATGCCGTGGATCTCCTGACTCGGAAAGGCGTCTACCCGTACGAGTATGTCGGTGACATGTCAGTTTCCGCCAAAGAAGTGCTACCACCGCAAGACGTGTTCTACTCGGAACTGAGCAAAGAGGCGATCTCGGACGAAGACTACGCACTCGCGAGGAACGTCTGGGACCGGCTGTCGATGCGCATGTTCGGATTGTACCATGAAATATATCAGATGACCAATGTCTTCCTGCTAGCGGACGTTTTCGAAGAGTTTCGCCGGGTTTCTCTCGCTTGCTACTGGTTGGACCTGTGCTAGTACGTGTCCACTCCGGGGTTCAGCTGGGCAGCTGCCCTCAGGATGACCGGGGCGAAGTTGGAGCTCTTCACCTATGCGGGAAAACACAACACAACTTTATTACGTCTGGTATCCGCGGTGGAGTCTCTTTCATCAGCAAGGACATTACAAGGCCAATAACAGATACCTGCCGGAACACGATCCGAATCAGCCTTCCTCCTTTATCGTCAACTTAGACGTGAACAACCTCTACGGTCTCACGAAGTGCGATTACCTTCCCTACGATGGGTTCCGTTATCTGACGAGGGCAGAAAGCCCAATGTTCGACGTGAGCACTGTTCCGGATCAGGGAGACGTCGGTTACATCCTCGAAGTCGACCTGGAGTACCCCACCGAGCTGCATGATGTACACAGTGACTACCCACTGGCACCAGAGAGGTTTGAGATCCGGGAGGAACACGTTTCACCTTGGTCAAAGGCGACTGTGGAAGCTCTGGGTCACGACATCAAGCCTACCGTAAAGCTTTTCCCAAACCTCCTTCACAAACTCCAGTACGTTGTACACTACCGTAACCTGAAGTTTTATCTCCGCCACGGTTTGGTTCTCCGCCACATCTGTACGATCCTCGCCTTTAACCAGAAACCGTGGTTGAAACCGTACATCCTCGCCAACACCGAGAGGTGGCAGCAGGCAACCATTCCATTCGAAAAAGAGTACTTCAAGCTCCTGAACAACTCGGTGTTCGGCAAGACCTTAGAAAACAAACAGAAGCGTCTCAACGTCAAGCTCTGCACCAACTCCGAGTCGGCGGTAAAGTACACCTCCCTGCCCTACGCCGACTCCTACAAGATCTTGCATGAAGGTCTCGTTCAGCTCAACCTGTGGATGCGAAAGTCCTGGTGCGATATCCCACCTATTCGGGTTTTTCCATACTGGAACTCAGCAAGTTCACTGTGTACGATTTCCATTATGACAACATCAAACCGAAGTAAGGGGATCGTGCCGAACTACTATTTACGGACACCGACAGCCTCTGCTACCGCGTACAGGCGGATGACGTGTACGATTATATGTATCATGACGCGAGCCGTTTCGACACGAGCAACTATCCTCGGGACCACCATCTCTTCTCTGACACGAACAAGCAAGTGTTTGGGAAGATAAAGGATGAGATGGATGGCGTCCCGATTCAGGAATTCGTCGGGCTCCGCGCCAAGAAGTGCGCTATCAAGACCCCGTACTCCGAAACGAAGAAGGCCAAAGGACTCAAGAAACTGTTCGTGATGAAGCATTTAGGCTTCGAGAATTACAGGAAGGCGTTGTCCACGATTTCGGTGCCGAAGGGCACCTGGGGTAAGATCGTAAGCAGCGGACACGAGTTATCCATGGTGAAAGTGACGAGGTTCCTCATCTCACAATATGATGATAAGAGGTTCATCCGGGACGACAGAGAAAACACCCTAGCCATCAGTCACGTCGAGTCCGGAACCTGGCAGGAGTACGCGAAAGACTTCAACTCTGACATGGACGTAGTGAGTGACGAGGAGGTGGAGGAGTTGGCGAGCGTCGCTGCTGGGGTCCGAGCCCACGCCAAATCGACGTGGTAAAGAAGGCTGAGGAGGATGATAAAACATCTTGCAGATACGAGTTTGTGAACAACCGTCAGAATAGGCACAACGATCCAATGGGGTGGGCGGAGCAAAGAAAGGCACGGAAGAGGGAGGCTAAAAAGGAGCGGTACGCAGCTCTACGCGGAGAAAAAGCGTCAAGTTGAAGAGGACGGGCAACCATAACTGACGAGGAGAAGATAGCAAAAACTCAAATTTTGGGTTGGCCATCAGTAGGCTGGGATCCCCGGTGGGCTTCGTGAAAGGGTGGCCGAATTTCGATCCGTTTTGCTCTAGGACCAACGGTTCCCGAGTTTTGGGCATTTTAAATAATTTGGAAATTAAAACTGAAACCCCAGAGTGGCGGACTTCAATATTGAACTCCCCAAAGTGGCGGACTTCAATATTGAACACCCCAAAATGGCAACCAGGAAGTGACGTCATTCAAAAGGGTGGCACTTCCGGTTCTCATGAGAGCAGCCATCTTGGAAAATGGTGGCACTTCCGGTTTGCATGGGAGCAGCCATCTTGTCTGTCTGTCCTCTCATTTCACCAAAAGATATTTTCCTACCACTAACGGTTTTAGTCCGGAGGATATATCCCCAAATTGGACAAAATCGTGCATTTTATCATAAAAACATGAAACTTGGCAGGATTGTTTTTTACATCAAATTAAGACTTTTAAGCGTTGTAGGCATTCCCCTGAATTACTGCCAAATAGTCTAAAATTGTGCATTTTCATCGTAAAAGCATGGAACTTCACAGGAATGTTGTTTACATAAAATTAAGAATTTTAAACGTTATAGGCATTCTCCTACATTGCTATGAACCGCCATTTTGGAAAACGGCAGCTAATAGTCTAACATTGTGCAGTTTCATCAGAAAAGCATGAAACTTGACAGGAATATTGTTTCTATAAAAATTAAGAATTTTATGCGTTCAAGGCATTTTCCTAAATTACCATTTGGCAGCCAAAATGGCAGTCAAATTAAGTTTTTTCTCATAACTCCTGCAACGAATCAACGGATTTAACTTTATTTCCCTTCCTGTTGTTCGTAGTTCATTTTTTTTACCAAAAAAACTGAAATAACTTTTCATACGACCAACCATTTTATCTAAAAATCTTACGTGTAACTGCTGTTACACGGAATTCAGTGAGTTATCTGAATCTTTTTTATTATACGATTTTCTTACTTATGGCCTAATAGGTACCTGAAATTGTGATTTTATTTTGAAGTAATTAGTACAAAGATGAAGCCAACAGCATTCGCTCTTGAAAGCAATTGTAAATAACATGTCAAAATTATACTAAAATATGATTAATGGAAAGACGCCATTTGCCCGTTTTCGACACTTTCAATGTTATTTATTGAAAAACTTAATTCCCTTTCACAGTTAGCAAAATTATACTCTTCCTTTATTGTTCTTCATGAAATATCCTTTCAGATGATACCAAACATAAGCGGAAGTAACTACCGGAAGTGATACTAATGTATTAGTGAAAAGACGCCATTTTCTTTTCAAAATGGCATTTGGATACGACACGTTGAATTCTTTCACAGTTAGCAAAATTACATCCCCTACCTTTATTGTTCCTCTTGAAATTTCCTTCCAATGATCTACTAAACACAACCGTAAGTAAGTACTGGAAGTGGTATGAACGAATCATTATTAATGCATAGTATATGCCGTAATGTAAATAATAGGTTTTTTTATAGTGCTCAAAATTGAAGGAATGGATCACTTTTTTTGAAAAGCGTAAGTTTGATATGGATGCGCATGGGTAACTGGCAAAAAAAGCTATATGGTAGCAAGTCAAAACCCCCCAAGGGGATGGGGGAGGGAGTGACTTCTCTCCCCGAGGGGGTGGGGGGGGGGTGACTTAGTGTTGGGTGGTATACCGCGGTACCAATAATGCAATGGTACCAAACCCCAATGTATTGTTAAAATACAAGTATTGTTTTGCAATGAAAAAAGGCGCTAAAATTATAACAATACTTCATTTAGTTCTTTTGTTGTACGGCTTAAGTGCAGCAATCAGTTAAATGTCAACAATGGTAAAACTGGAATTCTAAACAATGTACAAAATTGGAGCCAAATTTACATTTCTTTGATGCTACAACCAACGTTTGTTTATCTTTGCATTTCTACTTGGATAGCATGTTAACTATAAATTTTAGAGAAGATTTTTTTTATCAAATATGTTGTAAAACATGCCATAGCTTAAATCAGGGGGAAAAAAATTAAAAAAATCTAAACTACCAGATACTGCCTCATGATTTATGTACCGGAGAAAACCAAGTACCGGGGTACTAAGCTTGGTACTAGCACCGGTTGAAAAATTTCTGGTACCGCCCAACACTAAATTAGGCTACTTAAACTGAGGGCAGGACCGCCAAATTTTTAAGACCCGTTAAATACCGAGTACCGCGGTACCTAGGCTGGTAACGGCACCGTCACAAAAATTTCGGGTACCGCCCAACACAGGGTGACTTACTCTCCCCCAAACGGTTCTCTGGCTGTAACTCCTTACTGTCAACAAATCAAAAGCATAAAGTTAAGCAAAGACGTTCACCAACCCTTGAACCGCACAATCGTATTTAACGTATTATCACCCTTAATTTACACGGACGGTCCTTTTTTCAATTGGTTGTTATAGTGATTTTCGTATTCTAAATGCTCTTGCGAGCCCTTTAATAGCTCGAAATGGACGCGCTTCAAATTTTCTGAAAGGGTGGAATCTATTCTTTTCATCAATCTTAACCAATTTTTTTGTACCTAAGGTAGGGACCATCCTACACCCACTGAAAGGTGAAGAGGTAACGGCATAGCGGCAGAAGTATATGGTGATTTTAGAATTCAAAGTGCTCTTGAGAGCCTTCTAATAGCCTGAAATAGACATGCTTAGGATTTTTGGAAAGGTGGCGATCTATTCTTTTCACCAATCCTAAGCGAAAATGTTTAACTTAGATAGAGACCGTTCTGCACCCATTAAAGGTGAAGCGGTAATGGCGTAGCAGTGAAAGCGTACATTGATTTTCGAATTCAAAGTGGTCTTGCAAGCCCTATAATAGCCCGAAATGAATACGCTTAGAATTTTCTGAAAGGTGGGGATGTATTCTTTTCATTAGTCCTAACCAAAATTATTTAACTTAGGTAGGAATTGTCTTACACTCATTTGAAGGTGAAGCGGTAATAGTGTAGCAGCGAAAGCGAATGGTGATTTTCGAAATCAAAGTGATTTGTGCAAGCTTTCTAATAGCCCGAAATTGACATTCTTAGTATTTCTGAAAGGTGAAAGGATTTTCTTTCCATTAATCCTATCCGAAAATTGTTTCGCTTAGATAGGGACCGTCATACACTCGTTTAAATGTGTAGCTGTAATTGGTGTAGCGGCTAGTTTCAAAGTGCTATTGTAATGCTCATATTTGTATTCTTATCTAAGCTAAACAATTTCGGTTAGGATTGAAGGAAAGAATAGATCCATACCTTTCAGAAAATCCTAAGCATGGCTATTAGAGGGCTCGCAAGAGCACTTTGAATTTGAAAATCATCATACGCTTTGCCACTTACGCCATTACCTTTTCACCTTGCAATAGGTGTAGGATGGTAGCTATCTAAGCTAAACAATTTCGGTTAGGATTGATAGAAAGAATAGATCGCCACTTTTCAGAAAATCTTAAAATCTTGCTATCATTTGGGGCTGTTTTTCAGAGTTACGGAAAACAAGTAATTTGGACGCCATTTTCCAATATGGCGGCTCATGGCTATTGAGGAAATTGTCTACGACGCTTAAATTCTTAATAATTCTAAGTAAACACCATTCTTGCCAGGTTTCATGCTTTTATGATAAAAATGCACAATTTTAGACTATTGGGCCGCCATTTTCTAATATGACGGCTCATAGCAATTTAGGAGAATGCCTACAACACTTAAAATTCTTAATTTGATGTAAACAACATTCCTGCCGAGTTTCATGCTTTTATGATAAAAGTGCAGAATTTTAGGTGTATCCACCGTTCTATTTGGAAATCATAAACAATTTTATTTTTCAGGAATCTAGTAAGAAACTAGTACGAAACTTGCACGATATTAAAAGGATTGAGCAAGAAACTAATCTGAAACTAGTAGACCTTTAACACGAAACTATCAAGAAACTAACACAATACTAGCAAAATATTAACAAAAAACTATAGCAAGAAACTAACACAAAACTAGCATGAAACTAGCAAGGTTATTAAGAAGAAACCTACTTCTTTTTCCCCGAAAGAAGCAGTTTTCGAGTTTTTTCAATACATAATGAACAAATAATAAATAAAAAAATAAATAACAAGGTTTACCACCTGCTGGTGGATGGTTGCCGAAAGGGTTGTGTACCACTAACACCGTACGATTTCGCAGGGGAAGGCAGGGGGAGGGAGGTTTCCTATTTAAAAGTCTCTTTTAAGAAAGTAGATGATTTCCTCAGTGAACAGCTCCCGATGGAACTCTCTGAGTCCATACACACCGTCCTTGAGTGAAGAGCATTCCAAACTGGGACAACACGAACAGCAAACAAATTTCTTCTGCAGTCAAGACGCGATTGCTGGACAGTAAGTTTCCACGGGTGGCGTCGAGTATTGTGGAGAGATAGGGCCAAGTCAAAAAAGGGCAGGTCCGCTGAGATAAGATTACGCAGAATTTTGTAAGTTAATATTAAATCAAATCTCACTCTCCGTAGTTCCAACAGCTCAAGCCCTGTCCTTGATAGCCGTTCAATGTTACAAACGTCCCGGAGTCCAGGAAGTTTTTTGGTAAACTTACCCTGGACGGACTCAATTAGGTCAATGTCTTTCGCAGGATAGGAGGACGACCACACTGGTGTGGCGTATTCAAGAATTGGGCGGGCGAAGACCTTGGATGCCCAAACTTTAATTTTAAGGTTTCTCGATGTAAAACATCTGCTAACAATCGCCAACCGGCAGAATGCCAAAGAACTGATCTTCAAACAGTAAAGGGATGACTTACGGTCCTTGGAGAGCCAGATGCCTAGGTCCTTAACCTCCCCCACGAATGGCAGAAATTCTCCATCAAGTTGGTACCTATATTCAGGACTTAAATGACTAATATGAAATGTGTGAGATTTCCAGGAAATAAGTGGCAACTGCCACATTTTAGACCAATAATGAACCCGTGCGGACCCGGTGACAAAATTCCTGCTGTAAATTTAAGATGATCTGCAAATTTTACACCAAATGGGGAAATGGGCGCCAGAGGGAGGTCATTTAGATAAACCAAGAATAGTATAGGGACGAGGACCAAACCTTGAGGAACAACACTTGGCACCTTGACCCGGTGTGAGAGTGTTATTTCAACGATTATCTGCTGTTAACGATTTTGAAGAAAGACAGCAAGCCAATTTAGAAGATGTCCACCAATTCCGCAACTGCTAAGTTTAGCCAATAATTTGCGGTGAACAACCGATTCAAAAGCTTTTTTTTAAATCAAAGTACACTACATCACTAGGGGCTCCAGCGTCCAATGCAGAAGTCCACCAGCCAAGAACCTACAGAAATTGATGCGTTGTTGATCTCCCTGGAAAAAAAACCATACTGATCTTTACCAATAATAGAAAACTCGTCTAGGAAAGCTAAAAGCTGTTTGCGGATGACTGACTCCATAACTTTGCATGCCACGCAAGTAAGCGCAATAGGCGTATAATTTTGAGGGTCAGACGGTGAACCTTTCTTAAAAACTGTCACTACAATGGCACATTGCCAAATTTCCAGTATGACGCCCTGTTTAAATAACAAAGAAAAAAGTTTAGATAATGGGTAGCAGGTTTCAGATGAGATATGCTTTAGTAGAGAGGCAGATATGCCGTCGGGCTCACAAGATGTCCTTGGTTTAATATTAGTCAAAGCCGCAAGCACACTTCGTTGGTCAAAATTTATCCAACAGCAGTCCCTATGGCACGCACTTGACTGTGGTCCTGGTAAGTTCTGATTTCCGTCATCAGAAATCGTATTCGATGCAAAAATCGTGCTTGAGGCATCCGCCTTTGATTTATTATCGATCAGAAACCCGCTTGGCGTTTTAAATGGGGGCAAGCATCGTACGGTCTTGCTCATCCTACGGTAGAATTTGAAGAGAGTAGAAGGGTTTCCCTCCCTTATTACTCGTCGTTCAGTTTCGGAGCGCCATTTGGTCAGAAGTGTTGGTCAGACGCAGGGTAGATTAAGTAGGTAGTGACGCTTTCTGAAAACAGGGCCCAAAAAAAGACCTGCTTCCACAAACGGCACCAGAAGGCAGCACTCGTCTAGTCCGCGTTCCAGCCGAAATTTGAAATAAAAAATGGCAGCGTCGTTGCCATGGTAACCATTGTAATAGCGATAATACCTGCGGAAATAGACACAAATCTTGTGCGTGAGCAACATCCGAAGTTGAAGAACTTATTCTGTGTTCGATTCAAACTGTATATAGATCGTTAAAATAACCATAAAGCACGGATGAAGCTTCAGCCTGAACGGGCGAAGCGCACGCTCGTTGGGCGTTCTCGGAACACAAAACCATGCGTTAAAGTTAGCTCCACTCATAACGACAACCCGTTTAAAAATTGAATGTTGGATTTAAAAAATGATTTTAATGTCCTAATCTGAATTATGGTATATTTTAAACGATTAATTTTGTATTCTTACCGTTACCAATTTGTTTTAATGACGCTAAATAGTTTTGAACCCCATGATGCTTTACGCTTCCGTTACTTGGCGACAGCACCCTCTGGCGGTAAATCTCTGAAAGCAGGTACTTCTTTGGACCAAATGTTTACCGTTGTGAGAGAAAGAGCGGCACTATCTATTTAATCTACCCTGGTCAGACGTGTTGCTTACCTTTGAATGTACGGCCTTTTTTAAAGAACATTCAGTTTTGAAGATTATTTGTAGCTGCTTTCTTTTCAGTCTGATCAACGGTTGGGAAATCATAAACAGTTTTTTTTTAGCAGTAACCTAGCAAGAAACTAGCACGAAACTTGCACGATATTAGCACGAAACCAGCAAGAAACTAACATGAAACTAGCACACCTTTAACACAAAACTAGCAAGAACCTAACACAAACTATGAAATATTAGCACTAGAAAAAACTAGCTCGAAACTGGCAACTATTAGCATGAAACTAGCAAGAAACTAACACGAAACTAACAAACCATTAACCCAAACCTATCAAGAAACTAATACAAAATTGGCAAAATATTAACAAAAACTATAGCAAGAAACTAAAACAAAACTAGCAAAATATTAGCATGAAACTAGCAAGAAAATAAGAAAAAATAAAAGAAGAAACAAACTACTTGTTTACCCCCGAAAGAAGCAGTTTTCGAGTTTTTCAATTACATAATGGACAAATGGACAAAATGGACAAAATTTACAAATTTACAAAATCGACGTTGATTTACCATTTTTCGAATTGGCACCATACGTTTATTGTATTCGGGGCCATGCTTGGAGACTTAGCAGTTCAGGGATTACGTCTTGATTGTCGAAAATATTTCTTTGCTGTGCGAGTTGTCCCAGTTTGGAATGCAGTTCAGAGACGGTTTGCATGCCCATGGAAAGTGCCTTCCGTAGAATGCCACTCACAGAAAACTTGCAGACGTTTCTCAAATGCCCTCTTTAAGAGCTACATTTACCTCCTCCCCCTCAGCATCTTAGGTACGGTATCAGTGGCTCACAACCCTTCTGGACACCTTCCACACATTGTGGAAATTTAAGTGTCCTGCCACGTTATATTGCAGGTTGGCTCCATGTTTTTTTAAATTTTTTTTATTATTTTTTATATACATTTTTTAAAATTGTAAATAGGTCTTGTTTTACTTCCTACTTCAGTTTTTAACTTTCACTTCACCAGTTTCATGCATTTTATTGTTTTATTATTTTTATTATCGTTATGAAGATTGACAATTGGTATTAGCCAAGCTATAAACTACGAAGCATTATTTTATTATTTTTAAAAGAAACATTGGCAACGTTTCCCGCTTTTCCCCTCACTTGTCCTTCACGTTTGGCGATGCCATAGGGGACCATTGTGTCCCTGGTAGGTCTAACCTTGGTGGTAAGGCATTCGTGACCCCAACCCAATACCATCAACCCTTCCTCTGCAGCCGAGCCACCGTCCTAGTTTTAAACTTTTAACTGTTTAACTTTTATATTTTAAATTTTTTTAGTTTAACATCGGACGGCAGTCAGTGACCACTCAGTCCTTGTCGCTCCAGTTGCATTTGCAACAAACCTATATTTTTAAATATTTTGATCAGAAGTGTAGCTTTACCTTTGAATGTACAAACTTTTTTTAAAAACATTCAGTTTTGAGGATTGTTTGTAGCCACTTTCTTTTCAGTCTGATCAACGGTTTGGAAATCATCAACAGTGTTTTTTTTTTAGCAGAAACCTAGCAAGAAACTTGCACGATAATAGCATGAAACTAGCAAGAAACTAACACGACACTAGCAAACCTTTAGCACGAAACTAGCAAGAAACTAACACGAAATTAGCAAAATATTAGCATGAAACTAGCAAAAACTAGCTCGAAACTGGCAATTATTAACATGAAACTAGCAAGAAACTAGCAAACCATTAACAGAAACTAGCAAGGAACTAACAGGAAACTATCAAGAAACATGCAGAAAACTATAGCATGAAACTAACACAAAACTAACAAAATATTAACATGAAACTAGCAAGAAAATAAAAAGAACTATCAAAAATATTCGCATGAAACTAGGAAGAAACTAACACGAAACTAGCAAACTATTACCTCACAACTAGTAAGAAACTGACACGAAACTAGCAAATCAGTAAAACAAACTACTTCTTTTTCCACGAAAGGAGAGTGTTTTCGGACTTTTTTAATTACATAATGGACTAATATTTTGGCCATGAGGGTTGACTTTACTTCTTGAATGTACGACTTTTTTGAAAGAATATTCAGTTTTGAAGATTGTTTGTAGCCGGTTTCTTTTCAATCTGAGGAATCCGTTTTTTTTTTTTTGCATGAAACTAACAAGAAACTAGCATGGAAATAGCATGAAACTATCAAAATATTAGCATAAAACAGCAAAATATTAGCATGAAAAACAAGCAAGAAACTAACACGAAACAAGCAAAAGGTTAACACGAAACTTGCAAAAAACTAACACGAAACTAGCAAAATATTAGTATGAAATTAGCAAGAAACTAACATGAAACTAACAAAATAGTAACACCAACTACTTCTTTTTCCCCGAAAGAAGCAATTTTTGGAATTTTTCCATTACATAACGATGGAATATTTTGGTCAGGAAGGTTGATTTTACATTTGAATGTACAACCAAAGTTTTTAAATCATAAACAGTTTTTTAGCAGGAAACTAGCAAGAAAATAACATGAAACTAGCAATAAACTAACGTAAAACTAGCAATATTTTAGCAAGTAACTAGCAAGAAAATAACACGAAACTAGCAAAAAAAAAAGTAACACAAACTAAATCTTTTCCCCTGAAACAAGGACTTTTAGGGCTTTTCCCACTGCATA
>JAHWFP010058046.1:0-47163 GCA_023313725.1 Lithobius niger
ATCTTTAAAATTAACGGCACTTCCCCAACCCTCCTTCCCTCATAACCCCAATAAATACCAGTTTGAGTTCCCTGTCATGATACCCGTGGGGTTACAAATGAGTTGTGGTACTAATTACTTCCCTGTTGTTCTGCCTCTTTTGGTCAGTTTTGGCCTAGGGCATAAAAACCAATTAATCCAGCTCTTGGTGTAGGTCACAGCCCACGCCGCTTAGTGCCCTGGCTTGCAGAGCTCCTTTGGGCCCCATACCCGGGAATATAAAACCAAACTTGGGACCTCTATGTGGTCTTGACTACTTTACACATAAACATTGAAATGTCTGTGCGTTGAAAGTATCATGACTTCAAGCTATGAGCTGCTATGACACCCTAAGTTTAGCTTTAAACTGACATAGTATAAAACGTTGTAGTACAATTTTGGTGGCATATCTAAGCAACGTGATAAGTGTCCTAAATGGTAGATTTTAGGTTTATTATTTGGACAGTTTCTTTTCTTTACATAGGGATACAGCAGTAGTACATTGGCACTCTAACGACAATGCCACGGCAATTAGGTATATATTTGGTCACTTAGGTCTACATCTGAAATTAGGGCTGTTATTTTTATTTGCGAAAACTTACTAAAAAAACTTTAGGTATTTCAGAAGCCCCCAACTTTGTTTAATCATCGTAAGTTTATGCACCCTACCTAATTCGTAAGATGCAAGGCGTTTTGGACGAATGTCATAGCAGTGCAAAATTTCCTTTGAACAAGAAGACACGTAGCTGCAATTTGAAGTGTATTGCATTAATGTGGTCAGCTCACAAGATAACTCGCACTCAATTAATTATTGCATGTACTTTCTTTTTCTTATGCAGATCCTGTGCCAATTACTCGGCTACTATCATCCCTCTACGTGAAGTGCACAGTTTTTCAACCGTGCAATAATTACAAGAATTCATCTAGATTTTTTGGTTCACTGTCATCTATGACAGAAGGAATTCCAACTGTTATTCTTTGGTGTGAAACGGAATGCACCCGAGAAGAGCGGTTAGCAGTACGTTTTGAGACACTGTTAATTACGTGTTTAGTAATTAATTCCAAATTATATTCACCAGAATTAAGAAACTATACCAACTTAAGCAAAATAAAGTATTTTTAAAGAAATGGTTAACTGCTAATTACCTCGTATATGTTACAATACTGATCATCAACTGTTTTCCTGGTTTTGTTGAGAAATCATATAGTTATTTAATATTTAAATTTATGTAATTGATTGTTTATCTCGTATATTAGCTCATTTTTTAGAGTTTATTGAACTGACGAAGTGTCAATATCATAACTGTGCGTGTGTTTGTGTGCATATATGGGGAAGGAGGAAAGCAAATTGATACCTGTGCTATGAGTCTTTTGTTTATTTGGGATTTTGGTTATTGTAAATAGGCAGATAGCGAGACATTCACTTAAGCGGCCATATTAATGACGTCACTACCGATCACATGACCTTGGATGACGTCATTTCCAGTCAGACAGCGAAATACGAAATGGCCACCATCATATAGGTGCTATCATCTGGTTTTCCAAAATGTCCACCTTCACTTTGGCAGTGTCTCTTGGATGACCTCACTTCCAGTCTCATGATCAAATACAGGATTGTTGCCTACATATGGACACCACCATCTGAATGACGTCATTACTGGTCGTGTGATCATCTAGGAGGAAATGGCTACGTTTGATCAGATGATAAACCCTTAAAACCGTAATATTCCGAAACTCGCAATTTCAGAGCGAAATTGGTTTTCCCCAACCCCCCATGTTTCTTCCCCAAATGAATTTTCGTCAACCTATCCCATACCATATCACCATATGTACTTGGTTCCCACCACCTATTTTTGATTAATACCCCTATCTCTTTTCGGGGTAGAAAACACATGGAGTTTAGTCGAAAAAAACATAATCGTTTGTTTGGTACAAACTACATGGATTTGGGAGAAAATACCCGGACAGTTGTTTGGTAGAACATACATGAGTTGGCAATATGCCAGCTTCCAGACAAGGTCAAGATCAGTGCATGTAAACTTGTCAACTCTTCTAAATTTCATTTTAATTCCATAAAATGAAGGTGATTTTTAAAAGCTTTTTGTTGTAGGGGATTACTCCATTCTGATTACTTGAGATTGTGGACTGGGAAATCCCCTCAGATTCCCCCCACTGCGGTCTGGGGATTTCCCTTCTTGTCTTTAGTAAATCAGGGGAAGAAAGACTTGTGATAATTGGATGACATCACTTCCGGTCATATGACCCAACCCAGAAGTTGCGTCGTCTGAGTTGGCTTCCTCCTAAGCTGTTACCATCTTGATGATTGTCACTTTCGATAACATGACCCAACACTCGAAAGTGACATCCTGACCCCTTCCCATGTGAACAGCCAATAAAACCAGAGGGCTGTCCCATAATCCTTCGCTATATTTAAAAGGAAATGACTGCCCCATAGGCTACCACCATTTTACCCTCATGACGTCATCCCCACATCACGGGACCGGAAGTGTTAGCATCCGCCTGAGACTAGAACTGGCTTTATTTCACCCCTCCACCATTCAGGATATGAAAATTCTAACAAATTACTTGTGAATTCTATGGTAGGGGCACTTTATAAAAAAGATGGACCTATTCTTGATGACACCCCCACAAAATGTTATATGGTGGAAGCATATATCATTCAGGATATGAAAATTGTAACAAATTACATGTGAAGTGTATGAGAGGGGCACTTTTAAAAAAAGGTGGACCTATTCCCGATGACACCCCCACAAAATGATATATGATGGAAGCACCCCTCCCTCTCCACATGCCAATCCCCCTCCACATCAGGGTGCGTAAACTCTACCAAATTGCATGTAAATTCCACAAATGAGGAAGAGTTTTTAAAACGTAACTGCAAGTGACATCATCTCCCCACTTCATTTAACACTCCACCATGACATCATTACCCAACTTTCTACTCCATGTGATTTCATAACTGCTACTGTCCCTTCCCCCACCACCCCACCCGTGGGACATAGCCACCCTCAACCAGTTGGAGTGTGCAAATTCTAACAAACTTCCTGTAAATTCTGGAAGATTCCCACAAACCTGACTGTAAGTGTGTCACCTTGTGCGGGCCCCAATTTCGGGTCACGTGACCTGCCCCACACTGCAGAATGCTACCCTCTCCAGTCAGACCGTGTGAATTCTTTCAATTTTCACGTGAAGTCTACGTGTCCCCCTCCCACGCGATGATATTCCCTCCACCCTATGTGACCAGAAGTGACAAGGTTGCACCAATCCACGGGGTAGTCCCCCTACTCCAGTCTGGATATGTAAATCCTAGCCAATTCCACTTATATTTTACACAAAGTATGATGACCCCCACATCTCCCCTCCCCCTTATCTCATGGGCCTCTCATCCATGTTAGGCTCCCAGTGTGAGAGCCCCCTAAATCCGGATGTGTAATTTGAACCATGTAAATTCTATCAAAATATACGTACATTCTAGACTTAAAATATTTCTATAAGTTATTGATAAGACCCAAAACTACATTATGCTAAAACCTTTCAAAATCCCAACCGGGTTAAGTTTCATTGTGTATCTTTCTTTTCTTCTTCCCTTATAATTTTCCTCTGATCTAACTCTGCTAATCTGCGTAATGATGTTCTATTCACGTTTCACATTCGTTCATTGCAGGTTAAGTGTATCTTAGAAAATAACGTAGTTAACATTTAAACATAAATGAGAAACGCAGTGAGAACATTCAAACATAAACTCAGAACGTATCTTAACACTTTCAATAATTGTTGTTCCCATGATAATGTATGCTCTTTTTCGCATATGTTGGCTACGGCTACGGTAGATATGAACCCATCCAAATACGTATTCAAAACCTAATGGGACACTTTAAAGGACTGTAAAGGACTTGTGGATTGTAATCATGTATGGATGTTCGCTTCACGGTCTAGATTCATTGATTGCGTGTTTCATGATGGTTTTAAAGAAATTTGCAGGAACATTTAAAATACCACGCTGAACACATTAGGTACGTTTACTGATATTTAGTGATTCCATCATGATCTAGATTTATTTATTTTGATTCATAAAATCTTTAAAGAAAGTATAGTAAACCTCCAACTGAGAATGAGGCTCATATTGACGTCCTCCGAACGTAAATTAATAACATATCTAAACGTTTTAATGATATTTGGACGTTTTCTATCACGATCTAAATTTTTTTATTGAACATTACATGACATCCTAAAAGATATTATGGGAAATCTCCAAACGTGAGTGAGGACGTACTGAGAACCTCCATAATTGGATCTGGAACTTAATACACGTTATAATGATTTTTGGACGGTTCCAAAATGATCTACATTTCTTTTTTTGCTGGTTTCCATGATCTCTTTAAAGATCGTATAGTAAATTTCCAGACAAACTCTTAATGAATCAAAACGTCTTAATGATGTAAGAATTTTGTATTGTCGTTTCTATCGCAATCTGGGTTAGGTTATGCTTGACGAGAGGTCCATAGACTTGCAAGGGGTGGTTCGAAAGTTGAAGTGATGTGGGATGGGGAGGGGGATTGCGTGGTTCATAGAGTGAATGAATTTACACACACCAAGTGGGAGAAGTGACATTATGTGAAGCAATGTGGTGGTTGGGGTTTTCAACAGTTGTTAGGCTGGAATTACGTAGAATTTCATAGGATTTACACATCCGAATGGGGAAGGGAATGGAATGTCTTTATTTCCTGACACAGAGGTGGGGTAATGTACATGGAAGAGGGACACGTAGATTTCGCATGAAATTTGATAGACTTTACATAGTCGAACTAGGGAATATGATGTCTTGCAGGTCACCACATATCACGTGGCCCTAAAGTTGGGGCCCCGCAGGGTAACAAAAAGTATGGTCAAGTGTGCTGGGAAGAGTGCCTATCATTGAACGAAGAAGGTGGAAGTCACGTCAACAGGTAGCTTGTATTTGATGACGTGACCAAAATTAACGTCATCCAAGGTCTCGTGGCCGGAAGTGACGTTATAAAAATGTTTATTTTCGGGACAGCATAGCACTACCCCCTACTCTTGTATGCTTTCACTGGCTTAAGTTTTATTGCATAATACTTTTATTTTGCGGTACAGGATTTCACGGCATCCCGCTACGGCCTCACCAAAGTAGCGTATCACCGTTTTGATACTTTGGGTCAACATGGAATAATTAAACTCTATGCCAAGTCCCATTTGGACCATTCGACGTTTTTAACCTATAATAACAATAATGGTCATCCTCTTCGTGGGTATGAACTTCATGTCGGAGTTTTTCACGTGAGTTTCACCAGTGATTTTTTTTTGGTTTTACCAAAATGTTTGAGAACGTAGTGATGCTACCTCACATTAATTATAAGCAGTAAACAGGACGGAAAGGCAAACTGGCACCATCACTGATACATTAATACAGATACAAATCTATCTCCGTTGCTTTTTGGACTTATGTCAGACTGCTTGATTAGGCTAATATTAGACTGTGTCAGTATGGCTTAGTGGTCCAAGGTGTTTGAATCCGAAGGTAGAGGATTCAATATCCATTCAGGCAGTGCGGCATTTAAGTCCGAAAGGTAACGGAAATAGGTTTGCATCTGTATAAATTTAAAACTATGAGCAATAGTTGCCATCGGAGATAATTAACATTAGAGTAATTTCCTCGTGCTATAGAGTACAGCAGTAGTAAGCTGGCACTCTAATGGATGGAACCACGTGTAATTAAGCCTATATTTGTGCGATTAGACCTGTATTTGAGTAATTAGGCCTATATAGTAATTAGGTCTATATTGAGTTATTAGGCCTATATTTGAGTAATTAAACCTATATTTGAGTAATTAGGCCTCTATTTGAGTTATTAGGCCTCTATATGAGTAATTACGCCTATATTTGAGTAATTACGCCCACATTTGAGTAATTAAGCCTATAATTTGCATTAGGGACAATTTAACGGAGTATAGTCAGAACGGAGTATTCTAAAAATCACAAGTGGAACCCCTGGTGCCTTCCAGACGCAGTACTTGAACTAGCAATTCCTTCGTTAGCATGGCTGTATGGGTTGCTACAGTCTAATACTCTCTTAAACCGTTCCGACCCCTTCTATCGGTCAACGTAAAATGGGAGCCTTTATTTCCTGATTAAATTTAGACCTGATAAGTTATTTTATGCTTGCATTAAATAATTCTGAGCTGCAGACGCCCATTTACAATATCTCAAAGGTATTCTAGTGTGAGTCCAGTGCAGATTTACGTATTTTCAATCCCTAGGAACTAAGAAATTTGCCACCCCGCTCAAATTTGCCCGATCCCGCCAAACAAAATTACCACCCCCACACCGTTGTGCCGTTCATCATTCTGATTCCATTGTTGTGCGTCTGTGGGCTAGTCCACTACATTGGAGACGATTCAGAATGGAGCACGGGCATGGTTGCAGTTCCAGGAATTGGGTGTTTCCAGGAATTAGGAATCAAGACGAACACTCTGCACTTTCATTCAATGTGTTTAAGCAAAGCCTGGCATATCTTAATTATAACATCTCCTAATTACAACACCTAACAAGAAATCACAACTGGGACAGGTTGCATCCAAGATGAAGGAAAAAATTGCTGGAACAGTTTAGTATTACCCTACAGATGACTTGTTGTGACCGCTCTTCCATAAAACTCTTAAAGTCAAAATGATGGATTGGCCATGCTTTTGCGGTCTCTAGTCATACTGGAAATAGAGATCAGCCCAGCATTTGCCCTTTTGCTCCACGAGAGGTTTACGTGAAAATGTGGAAAAAAAAATATTTTTGCAAAATGCAAATTAGCCAACCTAGTCAGCCAGCTTTATTATCCTCCTCGAATGCCCGTCACTGAATGTGTCTGCATTTTCCCAACTGTGCTGCTTAGATTACACTGAATTAAATAGATTTGTGTAGACAGTTTTTTTTTCGTTATTAGCACCTTTAGAAATTTTGTACTGACATGGGTCTGCCACCTTAACTTATGCATTTATTTTGTGATTTATCATAATGTACTATTATTGTGGACATTTATTAGGCTATACAAGTTACCAGGTATCGCTAATTATAGCACATAAGTGTACTGATGTGAAGCTAAAAGAAGGAAAATATAATTCAAGACACAGACTAACCCTTGGATTTTGGACCTCGGCACCACTTGAATGTCATTAAAATAAAGAGTTGTGATTTCACCATCTTTTGCTAAATCAGATTCAGAACTTGACTAACAGATGTGAAATAAAAATAAAGTTGTTCTTTTCTTTCATGCATTCGAAAACTATTTTGTATTGTTAGTGTAAAAAATGGCTCCATTTCTAGTAGCAGGGACAATCTACATTTATATATATAATACGCTTAGGTTGGGCAAGCAAATTCATCATTATGAATTATGCACTACAATGAAAGAGGGCGAGCGACCGACAATGTCAAACAAACGGGTGTGGCCTGTAACAATCAGTAACAATCGAAATATTGCTTTTAATAATGCTTCCTCTTAGAGCAGACTTGAAGAGTTTCAAAGTTGGTTCAGTAACAATCACTACATGCACGACCGTTGTTGGATTTATTGCGCTTGGTGTCAGAACGGAGAAACGGGCAATTGAGCGTCCTCCATTGAAAAAAGACATTTACTTCCATAAAAAACAAATCAGCAGGGGTTAAAATGGAGGGGGAGCAGGGATGGAAACGGGGGACGGGGGATGGGGAATCCGGGTCGGAGACGGGGGAGGTGGTGCGGGACGAGAAAGGGGTTGGGGCATGGGGGAAATCAGACCATACAACTGGGTAGGTCGCAGGGGGGTTCGGAGCAGGAAGCAGGGGGCAGCCTTTTCATTCCATACTGCCCACTACAGTATTTCACTCAGGTGTGCGGGAACCGGCTAAACCGGCATATGTTATGCCGGGGGTACAGCTAGTAAAAGAAATTAGACGTATTTACTTATTTCAACCAACGACGAGCCGTTCAGTTTTCGTAATGCATTGTTAAATTTTAACTCTTTACTGAATTGTCATAAAAAAAATAAATCGATTTCCCACTCACAAAAGGAAAAGAGAAGTGATGAGAGTAATTTCTCAATTTAACTATGTTGTGCTGGCATTTGCTCAGAAAAGCAGGGTTAACATCTCTATGCAGACGTATTGTAGTTTACACCATCTGAATGTGCAGATGTTCACTTTTGAAAGGGTTAGCTAGTCCCTATAAAGCAAGGTCCTGATTTAACTTTTTTAGCTCGCGTATTTTTCTTGTTATCACCAACACTATATCGAGTTATCTACAAGAGAACAATTTACTTATCGAATGTATTATACATGGAGTTCACATGCAGTTAACTATTGCGTTTACACGTAATACATTCAATATGCAAGTTTTCTTCATATGTTTTACAAACTTCTGAGAGTTTTCAAACCTCTGATGAGTCCTCTACAAGTGGCGTGAAAGGTCACCAGTCTTTTGCCTTTACATTGGCATGGGTTTAATAACATTTAAATTGTGTACCTTGTTTCCTTTAATATCTGTTAACGCAAGCGTTTTCGCAGGAAAAATACATTTTTCTTTGCACTCCTTAGTAAACAGGGTAGAACTCAGTATCACAGCAGGGCGCACATGTGCTAACACAAGGCCTTGGAAATTCGTTAAATTTACTGTCACTGCTACTGCTAGACGTTAGCTTTACGTTTTCTTAAGGAAATGTTCTTATAAATTATCCTCACCCAATACACTCGTTCTTTGCAGCTCCCACCATTTATTTACATTGATGACAGTACTTCGGAACCCAAGGTCGAAGGCTTCCATGTAGGAATATTAAAAGTACTCAGTGAATACCTGAGATTCCAGTGAGTTGCATATTATTAATTTTTTATTTAAATTATTGTTTGAGTGTTTTACAGATATCATATATTACATATAAACAATTCCAACTGTTAGGCCGCTTTTGTAAAGTTTGATTTTTATGCGTAAGTGTGATGCTCGGGAAGAAAACATTGAGACTTTTCAATGATCAACACTTGCGGGATTGCACTGTGGAGCAGATAAGCCAACAGTTCGCACATTTTTGTTCTTTTTAAACTTCAAGTGAATATCAACTCCATGTAGACGTTTTTATATATGCGACATTCGGCGGCGCCAGAATTGTATTGACACGGAGTCACGTTAATTCCAGTATTTTCTTAAATACTGACCCCTTTGTTGGGCCAAGAATTACAGTAACTCCGGATTCGTAATTTGCTTTAAATGTGTCCGAAATAATCCGGAATTGTGGTAACACGGAGTTACCATAACTCTTGATTTTTCTGAAATAAGCGGAACCGGAATTACTATAAATAACATTCCTGCCTCGCTCGCTGCAGATACATATATAACATCAGAAACCGCAACCATATCATTGTCAAATTAAACAACAGTTAGGGTAACTCAGTGTTACTACAATTTCGGATTGTTTCAGACACTTTTAAAGCAAATTACGAATCCGGGAGTTACTGTAATTCCGGGTCGAACACAGGAGTCAGTACTTAAGAAAATTCAAGAATTAATGTGACTCCGTGTCGGTATAATTCCGCTCCCCCGACATTCGCACCTGTATTGTCGAGAACAGACAGCAATTGTTTGCTATAACGGTTCAATGAACCAAAAAAAAATGCAATGGCATCCACCCAATAGCAGACTGTGGATTCATGAAGTGTAACCCAACATACGTACAAGATAGATGGATGGAATTAGCAGCCAGCATGTGAGCACGGTGACATATACCAATGGCGAAACGAATACGGTATTAAGGTGACATATACATGATTCATTTTTTTTATCTTTCAAGCTTCAAGCGAACATCAAGTCAATGTAGACGTTTTTGTATATGCAACATTTGCGACTAACCGTATTGTCGAGTTGCACGCAGCGAGTGTTTGCTATACGGTTTGATGAACTAAAAAACAATGCCTTCCACCCACTAGCAGACTGCGAATTCATTAAGATGTAACCCGACATACGTATAAGACAGAAGGAGGGCAATAGCAGCCAGCATGTGAGCACGGTTACATATACATGATTCATTTTTGTATATTTCAAGCTTCAGGCGAATATCAACTCAGTGTAGACATTTTTTATACACGCGACATTCGCAACTGTATTGTCGAATTGCACGCAGCAATAATTATTGTTTGCTATAACGGTTAAATGAACAACAACAAAATACAATGGTTTCCAGCCACTAGCAGACTGCGGATTCATGAAGATGTAACCCAACATACGTACAAGATAGATTGATGGAATTTGCAGCCAGTGTGTGAGCACGGTAACATGTACATGAATCATAAACGAAACAGCGTCGAGCGACGCCTTCTGTAGTGTGGTAACGTCAGAAAAGAAAAGTCGACTGTATGCCAGTGCGGTTGCAATTATCAGCATTGCAAGCCAAGCAAAGCGTTGCTGATCACCTCTTTGAGTTTGTAAACATGGCCTTACAGATAGCTATTATCTAATGATTCCTTTATTTTTCCAATGGTACCATAGAATAACACTTTTCCAAATCTATATTCTGAAGTTTTGGCCACGTAACTATATTATGGGATCGCAGCTTGTTCCGTCTATCCCACATAGCATGGCATTACACTACCAGCTTTCATCCGCAGTAAATAAAGTGAACAATGCTGACTATGTTTAGAAAAATTGCCAGACTGGTGCGGAAATTGCGGTACAGTTCTGTGAAAACACTGCGCGACGATCTTTATTCATTACCTGTGAAAATATATTTTGGTAAATCTGCATGCAGACCAAAGAAAGGTAGTTTGGTGGTTTCTCGTTGACTACAACCGTTATACTTTTCTTCATTGCAGGTATATCTTTATAATAGATGACACAAGCGTGTTCGGAGGGCTGAATAATGGGGAGTGGAATGGAATGATGGGATATGTCGTTCGGCAGGTTAGGAAATTGTATCGTGTTTCTTGTATCTCGTGTGTGTTCATGTAAGTGTATGTGTGTGATGTATGTACGTTGCTGTAGATAAACAACTAAACCATTAGTGCAGTTTGTAAAGTTGTAATATAAAAGTACCAGTTTAATAATAGTATTTGACAGCTGAAAGGTGAAACACGAAAAATACTACATAACAACAACAGTTAAACGACAACATTCTTCCTACAGTGGTGCTTCTATTTACCAGCCGAAAAATGCTGAACACATATTTGTAGCTTATTCCTTGTCCAAAGAATACATCAAAGGAATTAAACTGGAATAGAAGAAGCCAATGTATCTTAGAGCAAATTCTGTACTTAATGACAAAATTAAAACAAAGCCTTGCATGATGGAAAGATCCCCACGAAGAGAGCCAATATTTGGGATTCCTTCACAACTCCAAGGTTTTGTTTTGTTGTTGCCGTCAGATTTAGGTTTGGATTTTGGGTTCTGTAACTTTTTACTCAAGTATTTATTACTTTGTTTTATCGTTTTGACATGACATAGGCTGTTAATATATTTTTATATATATTTTTCACTTCAGCATGAATGGTACTGCTGGTCGCACACACATAGTGTTTGACTGTGTAACACACAATGAGTGTTACACCCATTGGGTGTTCATCTAACCAACAATGCACAGAGCCTATATGCTGGTATGTGGTTTGCTGTACTGAACAGAGTTCCAAACCCAGGACCAAACCCAAGTTTAAAGGCAACTCATAGGCAACTCATAGGAGAAGATGGGCGTTTGTTTCATACATAGAGGAAGTCTGACCTTTCGTTACCCACCGGCGGATCAGCATCTGATTTATGCTTTAGCCAGAGAAAGGTGGAGCAGAATGGACTTATAATCTCAATCGATTTCCCTTCATATCACATTGTTTAGTATCCATCACCATTTAAGCAACATAGCTGTTTTCGCTGCCTTAATCAGAACATATACACTGTGTGATAAAAAGGATTATAGGATTGTTCTTTGTCATTCAGCCGAAAGAATAGTTAATTTGTTGATTGCTCTTTCTTCATTCATTAAGGGCAATGACAGTAGTACGATGAAAATGGAGGTTGTGAACGTTAGTTGACATTGGGGCAAGATGCCTGATGGTTAGTACTACTATCTCATACACCAGAAATGTCTGGTTCGAGGCTGACCTCAGCCATTTCCGGCATTTTCGAAAAGAAGAAGGGCCTTGCTTGCCTCGCACACTTGTAGATTGTGACATGTAAAAGATTCTTGAAGTTTATGAAAGGAATTACCAAGAGAATTGTCGTTTTCTTTCCGCTAAACGAGGACCATGGTCGACTTACACTGAAAAGACCCCGGCAAATCGAAAGCAAAACCCAATTACACTAATAATTCCCCTGCAAAGCGAAAGTGAAACCCTAAAGCGAAATCACTTCTGAGAATCGTTTTGAGGAAAGAAAAACAACAATTCTCTAACCGAATCCCACTTGTGCTTCTATGAAATCGATAATTTTTGTGTTTTAGCGCTCAACTCCTTTCCAACAAATTTCTCTCGACCTTCGGCGTCGGGAAATTAAATCTGGAAAGGAGTTTCGTGCTAAAATACAAAAATTATCGATTTCATAGAAGCACTCGTGGTATTACAGCCGAAAATTTGTCCCTTTCTCCTTTTAGCTCCAAGGGTACTACTGAGAGAGCATCAAACCTTCAAAGCAGTATATTGACACTCTACTAGATAGCACTCTTCATTTACATTGGAGTGCATTCACTAAGGAATCCTTAGTTACCGAGGAAAGTCACAATAGGTTAACTATCGAAATAAACTCAGCCAGGTTGACACATAAATGTAAAACATTTGCTACCATTTTGACATCTATAAAGCAGTGACACGACGTAGTATTATTGTGCTGGAGCCTTAAAGGGTTAGCTGTAAGGGGCACTGCAGAGAGAAACAGAAGTGCGTCATACTGAAGCCGATGCTGTGAAGAGTGATCTCTTAGACCTAAATTGCACGATTTTTGTTATTGGAGAAAACAACGTTATTTTAAGCCTAAGAAATCCGCTCTTCCGTTGTGTTTCCCACCATTTTTATGTAGTGCACCTTGTAATTATGCCCTCCGAAACCCATACTGGTGCCAATATGGCGGCAAATGTCACTGATCTATTAATTGATACAAATTGTAATGCCTTCCTAGGAGTAAAAATTCATTTTTCTACACTGCATGATGATTGGCGTTGTCTAGGTCATATTTAAAGCTCTTAATGTATGATTTTTTTTTAAAACCTATAGACAAATGTGATATGTAACATAGCAGAAGTCGAAACGATATTTAAGTTTTTAAAAATAGAAACTATGATGCAAAATACATCGCAATTAGTTTAAGCTAATAGATGTCAAAACATAAACTCGTGTTTTATCTTTGTGTTTATTTTTGCCTGAGGTGTTTTACTACAGCAACAATAAAGTATAGAGGGAATCAGAAAGGTGAACACTGCACATTCACACACAAAAGAGCAACGTTTCGGGACTGACGATTATCCGTTTTCAAGCAACGACGAATTCAAGCAAAAAGCAAGCATCAAAAAATAAAATACATTTTTTTGATAATTCGCCTGACAAAAATGATCAGCAATTCTTACGATACAATTTTTAGCACTAAAATTATAAAAGGACCTAAGCTAGGTTGAAAGCCGACAATACGGAACCTGTGTAGGAGTTTTTAGTGGGAGCTGCCCCAATGCCAACCCCACAGTTAAGGGACTTGTTTGAAAATATGCCGTGGTGCTTGTCAAGGGATTGCGGGAATTCCAAATTAACCTTAACCGATGGAACAAGGCTGGTAGTCGTGGTTCAATTTTGGTGTTAGTTTAATGTTAAATATGAGCGATCGTGTGCTCAGGCTCGCCTGAAGTTCAAGGACGACACTAACCTTGGCTTAGGGCCTTAAATGGAATGTCAACGGCATTAGGCTAAATTGGGACAACAGGGTTGGACTGGTTTGAATTTAAGTTCGGGGATTGGGGAAATTGGGAAAAATTCTAATTATAGGGCCGAAATTACTTTTGGATGCGGGGAGTTGGAGAGTTGGTGGCGGAAAGGAATTTTAGGTTAATACCTAATTGTTGGGAATACCCAGCGGAAGACCAAGCGAGCTCGAACTGTTACAATTGATGTCAAGCATTATGTACAGACAAATCATAGCTATGTATTCTTACAACAATTGATCAAATAGGATAATTTCAACTAACAATGAGTATTAATTTTGGAGGACAATGGCACATTACAATTTGACGTCATGTGGACCTTGGGCTCTGGCAGATTTTACAAATGACGTCATCAGCGTAACCTTGCTGGGGTGGTACAATTCCAACGTTGAAATCCGGAATTAAACTCGCAACACCTGAACATCCACTGGACAAAGCAGAGGAGAAGTGACAATTTTACAGGTGATGGCTTATATACAACAGCTCCCTCACGGATACACCTTATTTATGCAATACTGTAATGTGATCCGAAAGTTGTTTATTTTGTGGTGAAATGTAATGACGGATTGGTGGCCACTGCGCTAAAATACTAATACTATCTAAATGTAGTCTAGAACTGTATTGCTTTTTGCGACATAAGATTTTTGCATTTGCCAAATCTGGCTAGTCTTCAGACGCGAAAAGCCGCTTTTTATGTATTTTTGTGCACTTTTCTAGCTTTCTAATAGAGCATCGTCAAGTGACGTCATTTGGGCCACGAGATACCATTTAGAGGTCATAGCTACAAGGTGCACTAGATTAAAATGTAAGGGAAAAATAGGCAATTGTAGTCAAGACAGTGCTTTGAGAGCGGCTTTCTTAGGCTTAAAAAAAGTTGGCTTTCTTTCTCCAACAACAAAAATCGCGCGTTATAGGCTTAAGAAATCCAGTCTAATAGCATTGGCTTCAGTAAGACTCTCTTCTTTTCCCCCACCAGTGCACCTTGCAGCTAACCCAGTTACTGGCTCCACCATAGAGTTATATACAATAATACTACGTCGTGTCACTGCCCTGTTGGTAGTTAGTTACAGATTTGGTGCTTTACTCTCCTATTACTACAGCAACCGCACAATTATTTCAAGTAAATAGGATAACAATGGGAAGTGTTTTTTTTTTATCTGTAATACGTGAAGGAATTAGAAAATAAAAAGTGCAACCCAGTCGACCAATACACCTGATCAGCCGAACTCGGTCTCCCCTATTAGATTTATGCATGAATTTCCATTCGTACAGCGTGAAACTGTCGCAAACCTATCACAACTCTTGCTGTTAACAACGAAATCGATAACATGTTATGATAATATTATTTTATTTGTATATTTAACAGGATGTTAATATTAGCATTGTTGGTCACGCAATGACGAAAGAACGTGCAACCGCTGTTCGCTTTGCGCCGTACGTCGATGAAACCTACCTTGCCGTTGTCATCCGGAGAAACGACGACAATAAGAAACATTACAGTTTTTGGCTGTACATTAAACCCTTTGCATGGGTAGTTTGGCTTGCTTGTGGAGCTATGTGTGTCCTGGTGGCTATATTCTTAGCTGTGTCTCAGAAACCAAATTTGCGACAAGACGAACAAGAGGGTGAAAACCAACATTCCTCGTATATTTTTAGCTTCATTTGGTCTGTGATTTGTGCAGTGCTTCTTACAGGTAAAACATTCGTATTGGGGAGGTTTTAAAAATTGCGTGGTTTTATCGATTCAACTGTTGGTTTGCCCCACTATACATACACAAAAAAAAGTTTAGCAGCTGTAGGTTTTAGTTTATTTAAATCGACTGTATGTAACAAGTAAATATAAAGCTATGCATCTCTTATTCAGGGCAAGCCACGAATGTCATAAATATTTGATAAAGATGATTTAAAATTTCTAGGGTTGTATCATTCTCACGTGGGGCCCTAGTTTGATTATAAACCGAATTCTCAGCTCGAAGTGGGAACTTTGACAAGGCAAACATCTAATATACACACACTCAAACTAATAAATCCACCCAATTATACAGATGGTAGATTAAAAATGTTCACACACGAAACCAACTTACCAACTTGCGAAGAACTAAGACAGGCAGACACACAACTATATTTTCCGGAAATGACATCACCACTATTTACATAATGAAGGGGGGGAGCTCTTTGATGAAAGATTTTCCTTACTCTTTTACTGTAGATGTGTGTAATACCAAAAATACTAAGAATAGAGCACTACTTTTCGGATTAGATCACTACCGCTCTATGGCAAATGAAGATGAATTCGATGGTTACATGATGTTTAGGAGGGGGTATATCGTGTCAAAGCAGCTGAATCCGCAGATCGTTTGATTTATGGTTCTATTGAAGATTTGCTGCTGGATCAAATCTAGGCTTCATTGGAATTTTGATTTATAACATAAATAAAAGATAACGATATTCTTGTTACCTATCAAACGCACTTTCCAGAGTTGGTTACTTTCCATTACAATTGGTTACTTGTCTTTTCTGCGAAACTTTGTACATACTTCTCAGTAAAACTGATTTCAAGATAGTATCACTATCCTCTTTGTCAGGTTTGGCTTTTGCTTTACTTTGAATGTAAGGATTTTTAGAAATTTTACGAATTTTTTTCAGAATTCACTGCTGGCATACTAAAGTTTTAATTTTTTTTTTGGGGGGGGGGAGGCCATTGACATCTATTGAAATCCTGCGAGAGCTTTCCCTTACTATTGGGAAGCTTGATCGGCATCTAAATTCTATTCTCGGTCGCGCATGTGTAAGTCGTTTTACTTCGAGATAGCTTTTTTAGTCTTGAAGGTAACACGACAACGTTAAAGACAAGTTTCGGTGAGGTCTCGAAGTCCCGATAATTTGGTTGTCGCTGAGCGGCCTTTAAAGCATTAATGAAATCAACGTACGAAATAATGAAATAAAAAATTCAAACAAAATTTAACCAAAGAAGTAGTTAAATGATAGAACATTTAATCAGCAATAAATAAATAAATCTCTTTCGTATCATTGGACAACATTTATTTTTTAAATAAGAAATTGTCGCTCGTGAAATTCGATCATGTGTTCCCTTAGAAGTGAGCCCACCACTCTATCAGCTCGGCAGTGAAGGAGGCTCTATTTAGAAAGCTACATTTGTGTCATTGCCAAACAACCCCGTACGACAGTGTGGGAATCCAACAACCATGCCAAGAGTCTCGCCAAGTAAAGTTTAACTCCCAGTTTTGGAGCCTGGCCTAATAGCCTAATCGCAATTCTCCTTCACACGGTAACTAAACCATTATCAGGAACAAAATAAAATTTCAGGGGCATCTGTTTCCACAACTACCACTCTACTGTTTAGTGAATGGTGCAGGAATCTATAACTAGAGATCACGACCAGTATGAGCCATTAGAAACGTGCGCCATGTTTTCTATACTAGTTTTGGGTCCTTTTTTAAAGCAATGGTTCTTTTTAAAGGTTAAGAGCATCGACATAATAATATAAAATCAACAAACAGACGATCAGGTGTTCGAAATTGTCCCTATCCATCAATCAAATAGAGTAATGCTGGTGTGGGTACATGCCTGTTTCAAGCAGTTAGTTTTAAGGTACAATGGTAGGTGACTTGGTTCATGGGCACTATTGCTAGCCATATGGCGTAGTGTACCAAAATACGCACTAATTACATTGATTAGCTATCTTCTTCACCTCTTTTATTTCTATTTTGCTCTATAAACAGTGCTGAAACTTCTGGAATTGACTCATATTCAAACGTGTCACCAGCCTGAAATTCGATATTGGCCATTCAATCCCTCCAGCTTAGCCTAACAAGCTTAACGATTGATTTTTTTCACCAGTTATTTAGAAAACTTGATCAGCTTTATTGTCAACCACGCCCAATTAGCAAAATATTGAAAGTATGCAAATCCTGGTAAGCCCCAAAGTTACAGTGCAGGAGAGCAATTGATAAGCCAATAAAACAATAAACTCAACCAGGAAAACAATCGCAAGGCCTCGACCACTGTAATTTCATCATCATGATTGCTAGATACATAATCCGTCAATCTGTCTCGTCTATTATACTGTTGTCCTCACATTTTTCTGGAATGGTACCAAGTGTGTGAGTGGTTTCGTAATCAGACAGGCCATGTATATTTGTTCAGATGTCTGTTAACTGGGCTGAATAACACACTACGAGAGTATAACCAATTTGTAGTGCATTTGATACGCAACAGTTCCACCTTCTTTCTTTTATACTGTATTATGTGCGTTTTTGTTAACTGTTTAGCATTCATGTAGAATTTTCAAGAGAACTAAGAGCCAGTGCAAATCCCCACGCAACCAACCTAAAGACTCTTTATCACTTACTGTTACGTAAAAAGTGATGATTCAAACAAAATGAAATAAAAAAATTATAATTAGCAAGTAAGTTTATTCATCCACCACAGGTTACAAAATAAGCACAAAAGCAAACACTCATTCCACAAGAGCTAATGCTCGCGTGTGGTTTGAGAGCAGCAGACAAATAAAAACAATTGAACTAGCACTTTTGCACACAGAATCAAAGGTTAGGCATCAAAAGAACAACAACAAAACACATCGAAATGAAATAAAAAAGTGCATCGATAAATATATATATACGCAACAAATTTATGAAAAGGGAGATAACAGCAGAATACAAAGAGGAGTGAAATATATAAATCAATCTCAAAGAATACTCGAGTAAAGCAAAAACAAACAATTTAAAGTCAATATATAGTTAATATAGTCAAAATATAGTCAACAATTGGTATCGTTCAAAACCTATTTTGTATTGTTGAATCATGTAATAGGAAAATAGTCAATACTTATAGTAATAAATTGCAGACCCATAAAAAAAAATTACTTAGAATATGGACTAAATTACAAATCGTTTCATTTTTCTTCATAAACCTTATTACTTCTGTAATTATTTGCAGGCACAACAGAAATTCCACATCAGCGTTCAAGTCAGAGTATGCTCTTAATGCTATATCTTTTCATGATATTCATTGATAAATGTTATGTCAGCTTGCTTACGTCGTCACTAACCGTGAAAGCAGATCCTAAACAATATAATGACCTCGATGAGTTAATGGACGATGGAGAATATGGAATAGCTATCCTGGACCATAGCTCATCGTACGAAGAAGTTATGGTATGTAATACTACTTAAAATGGTGATGAATATTATTTCAAATCAAATTTTAAAATGCAAATGTTTTGTCCTCCTTCGCGTTAAAGAGAACACCTGGTGACAGCATGAAGCACTTTTGCTTAACCCGTGATTCACGTGTCCTTTTTCACTCCCTAGTCTCCTAAATTTTCATGTTCTCACAATAAAGAATAATGGTTATTTAATCATGGTAGAAAATGTCACATCACAATGAGCATTCAATTTGCAAAAGACAATATCACGTATCACAGAAAACATTAAAGGTGTTGGGTTTGTCGATTTATAAACAAATCATCGAATATTGGTTTCCAGAAATCAGAATGGCCTATCATTTTACAGCAGAATATTCCATATTCTTCTTTAACTCAACGCCAACATACCAAGTTTATTTCATCTCATGCCGAAGGCAAATCTCCCTACGGTCCATTTTCATAGTTACAAGCTGAATTAATAGACCCACAGATCGAAAGGAAAATGTTCTTAGGATGCGAGGTACACTTTGTTATCTTGTCATAAAGTACCTTGTTCAGTTTTTGTGCTGTAAGATTACTAATGAGCCTGGGTGGTTGGCGTTACTGAATGTTCGAGCATAACGTAGCCTTAATACTGGACTGCATTTCAATTTTGTGTATCTGTTTGTCTGTGAGTGTGTTTATCTGTTTGACACACGATAAAGTTCACAATTTGTTCCGAGCTGCTTGAAATTTCATGGCTAAAAATAAGCAATGGCAGTAAGGGGGCATCGGGGGCATCGGGGGCATTGGAGCATCGGAGCAAAGGGCATCGGGGGGGGGGAGCTTTGAGTCCTTGTCAGGTCTAACCTTGGTGGTAAGGCATTCGTGTCCCAAAACCTCTTACCATCATCATTTCTTGGCCATTTTATATATACTGTATTTACATGTAATTGTGGCTGGCTGTTAGTGACTCCCCAGTCCTTGCCAGACCCGTTGCTATCGCAACAAATTATTATTATTATTATTATTATTACTATTATTATTATTGTTATTATTATAAGTGAGTGGCATTAGGGATCCCAATATGAAAGGCTTGTGATCCCACGCTTGCGTCGAACAATATAGTTAATGATAACTTAGGGGCAGCAAGCCATCTTACGATTCCTGAACAACTAAACGCGTCAACAACACAATAGAAAATACACGTAATGTAGATCCTTTCTCGGGCGATTAATTGTGATCAGCAAAACTTAATTAATTACTTGCCTAGTTTTAATTAATATATATCAATAGAGCTCCCGGTATTACGCATTGCATACACTGTATACAAAAATCTGTTGCTGACTTAACTCATCGCTGTCCTGAAAGAAGACTTGACAAAGTCCCTGTAAGACAATGACACACAGGTGAGTGGAAGAGATTATCAGCCTCCTACAGTGGTACAGAATATTTTCTGGCGCAATATGTACATTACCTCGGCCATTGCCATTCTCAATTGTTTTCCCAAGACCAACGTAAAGGTGATCCGGTAGGGTGCGTATGCATTCATGATCTCCTCGTGTTCTCCGGCTCTTCACCTTTTTTAGTAGAATTTTTTCTCTTTGAAAATCGTCAAGTGATGAGTTGTTCATCTCTACCAGCCGCTTGCATTAGATGGTGTTAGGGACCGGTTATTATTTATTGCTGGATGGGGAGGAGGAAATTGGGGTTGGGGGAGTTTATGATTTTTTTTATAACCTTTCGAGGGGGTGGGGGGCGAGGTTTCATAAGAAAACACTAACCAAACTGGAAGAACAAGTTAAGAAAGGTCCACTGTCTGTCCGACTCAGTGAGGCACTCACGAAGAACAGAAAACAGCTTTATTAAAATTTTCGGTGCCGTTAAGCTTGGCACCTTGGTCGCTAAAACTAAAACAAGCAACAATTACAAATATGCCACATCCAAACAAATCCAAAAGTAGCCAGCAGCTGGTAATGGGTTTTTATTTTATGTATGTAAGTACAAGAAGTAAGGGCTACTTTTGGATTTGTTTGGGTGTGGCATATTTGTAATTGTTGCTTGTTTTAGTTTCAGTTTTAGTGACCAAGATGCCAAGCTTAACGGCACCGAAAATTTTAGTAAAGCTGTTTTCTGTTCTTCGTGAGTGCCTCACTGAGTCGGACAGTGGACCTTTCTTAATTTTCCACCTCACGATTAGCCTTTACTTATGGAAGAACAAGTTATTTTTGGACCTCAGAAATGATACCTTCAGCGCTCAAAAATTTCTAAAAAAGCCTCAGCTTCAGCTCGCCATGATGTAAATGTTTACAATGTTTCAAGCTATTAGTACCAGTACTGCAAGTAGACCTTTTTTTCCAATAAACTTTCAAGAACAGCCATCCGTCTTGGTTTCTTGGCTTCTTCTGCCTTTCAGGTGTTGACTATGTTACGGATGTGAACATACAAGCAAACAGTACGTTCATTAGGCTATTGTCTGCAACTCGATACAAGGAGGATAAAAGGACTATCGGTGTTTTATAGAAGATTTTTTAACCATACGTGACTTTTCGTTAAAAACGAGGTGCGGTTTTTGTACAAACTAGCTGTACCTCCGGCGTAACATACCCCGGTCTAGCCGGTTCCCACATACCTGAGCGAATACTGTAGTGGGCAGTATGGAATGAAAAGGCTGCCCCCTGCTTCCTTCTCCGAACTCCCCTGCGGCCTACCCAGTTGTATGGTCTGATTTTCCCCCATGCCCCCAACCCCTTTTTCGTCCCCCGTCCCCGCCCAGGATTTCCCATCCCCCGGCCCCCGCTTCCATCCCTGCTCCCCCTCCATTTGTTCCCCTGCTGATTTGTCTTTTTTCAATGGAGGACGCTCAATTGCACTTTGCTCCGTTCTGACACCAAGCGCAATAGATCAAACAACGGTCGTGCATGCAGTTATTGTTACTGAACCAACTTTGAAACTCTTCAAGTCTGCTCTAAGAGGTAGCATTATTAAAGCAATATTTCGATTGATATTGATTGTTACAGGCCACACCCGTTTGTTTGACATTGTCGGTCGCTCGCCCTCTTTCATTGTAGTGCATAATTCATAATGATGAATTTGCTTTCCCAACCTAAGCGTATTATATATATAGATGGTGGTAACTAATCGGTGAGGAGTGCTACTTACTTAATTTTTCTACAAAAAATTATCTGCGGACAGTCTTTATAGGCATATAATAATCGCATTTTTTTTTGGGGGGGGGGATTCACATTAAGTTTGGATCTTGAGGCGTGGGAAATCAAGATTTCTTTCATTTCCTCCGATGCCCCCTGGCCATAAATAATGACCGGTCTTTAGGGTTGACGGTAATTTATTAAACAAAAACCTAATCATAATCACTAATAACTTCGCTTCTCCCCCTATTCATGTTTACAGAATGCAAAGGAGGGAACTCTTAGAAGGGCCAGTGAGAGTATTCGACGAAATCCATCTTGCCTTGTTGCAACTACAGACATAGGATTCGAAAAAGCGATGGAAGGAAAATATGTTTATTTGGCAACTGAAGTTAATGCCTTACCCACATTGTTGAATTCCAACTGCACGCTCGAATTTCTAAAGCAGCGTTATCTCCGAATGACTTTACATTTCCTTTTGCCGAACAATTCAGAATTCTTCGACATTTTTGCTCTGAAGTAAGTTGTATGATTATTTCAAAGAATTTTGATTTCTGATATGGGTTATTTTACTTAGAGTCTGTGTAAAACTTTTTCTCGAGTTAGCCGAATTGTTATTGTTTTTTTTTCCGAAGTGGAATCAACTCATCGAATTTTAATAGGCCGTACGTGAAAAGGCAAAATTATGTACAACAGTAACCAGTGCAGAGAATAGCATTAGCAAAAAATCATTTGAAGGTAATCTATCTCATTATGTATTTTCATTATATACAAGAAAAATTAGAGAAAACTAAAGGATCAAAGAAAAAATTCCTGATATTGGTTGCAAAACCCATTTGGTTCATTGGCATTGTGACAAAATTGTTTGACTTTTTTTTTATTTAAGCTCAATGGTGGCCCACTTCGTCCATAAACGCCCACTTCGTCCATAATTTCATATAATTTTCATGGAATTTGTTGCAGAATGAATAAATCTGACACTTAGATAGAAACAGCCATGTTGGATAAGTTACAGGACGTCAAAAGGCATCATCGTTGGCTACCATTGGATCATGGCCATGTTGTGACTGTGTATGTTCGTTGTTAGCAATTGAAAAAAGAGTCAAATATATACGTGCAATCCACTATCCCCTAAATGTAAATACGATCTGTAAAACCCAGCATGACAAACTCAAATAGTCAACTTCCAGCTCAATTCTAGTTCGGCATTACTACAAAGCTAGGGAACTTTGCAATGAGTATTACATATTCGACATCAGCAACACGGATTAACCGTGCTGGTCCTAGTAGTTTCGAGGATCCAACTTGTTTGGTTGGACCCGGAACACCAACTTACTGAAGATCTAATGCCAGAATCATCGTATCTATACGATTATAAACATCCGAATCCCCTGGCAGGAATCTTTATAGGAATATAGGAGACCGGCTAAAAGGAAAAGGAAAAGGACGGCCTAAAGGAAAACCACTTCTCCCCTCCTCGCGCCCGCATTGAAAATGAACCCTCCCACTCTACGTCCAGCCAAAAAGGAGCCAGGCATGAGTGGTCGATCAATCTGACAAGTCTTCGGGAAGAGTGACGGGAAAATGTCCCGGGAAATGTGTCCCGGGAAATGTGACCGGCTCTGTGCAAAGCACGGGGCTTCCTCTAGTTTCACAATAATAACAGGCCTTTCACAACAACATCAGGCCTGCGTCAACATCTGGTTCAGGTTTTCTTTGACTTGGAGAAGGCTTATGATACGACCTGGCGATTCTCCGTTACGGGGATTCTCCGTAACCTATATAACTGTGGTTTGAGGGGAAAGATGCCACTGTTGCTTTCCGCTTACCTCTCAGGCCGTTCTTTTCGTGTTCGTCGGGGCGACTCTTTCCCGCCCGTTTGTCTTGGCGAATGGTGTGCCTCAAGGAGGTGTTCTTAGTGTCGTCTTGTTTGCTATTGGGATCAACCCCATTGCTCAGCAAGCTGCTGTTCCCCAGTCATTGTTTGTCGATGACTTCGGCCTGCACTTTCGGGCAGCTCGCATGCAGACCTGCGAGCGGCAGCTACAGCTAGCGATTAACAAAGTCCAGACCTGGGCGGTCAGTAATGGTTTCCGGTTTTCTCCGGACAAGACTGTGTGCATTCACTTTTGCCGCCAACAAACACTGCACCCAGATCCTTGCCTGTACTTGGGGCAGGCGCAGATTCCTGTTGTCCCACAGGCACGTTTCCTGGGTCTGGTGTTCGATTCCAGGTTATCTTGGCTTCCACACTTGCGCCAACTTAAAGACAAGTCTTTGCGGGCACTTAACATCTTGCGGGTTCTGTCGGGCACTTCATGGGGTGCCGATCGCACTGCCATGTTGCGCCTCTACAGAGCCCTTGTCCGCAGCAAACTTGATTATGCGTGCATGGTGTATGGTTCGGCTAGTGACTCAACTCTCCAGATGTTGGACACTGTGCATCACAGTGGCCTGCGTGTGGCGACTAGGGCATTTCGAACTTCTCCAGTGGTCAGCCTCTATGCTGAGGCCTCGGAGCCACCTTTGACCATTCGTCGGCGGAAGCTGGCCATTCAATATGCTGTGCGTTTACGTGCTGTGGAATCCAGTCCTGCTTGGTCCATGGTTTTGGGGCCAGACTTGCGAGTCGGTAGACGCAGGGTGGGTAAGGGTGATTTCCGCGATAGGCTCCAGCAGTCCTGTCAGGAGATAGCCTTTGAAATGCCCAGCGTCTTGAGGCTTGGGGGGATGCCAGTAGCCCCTTGGCTTGTCCCAAGTGGCATTTTCATTTTCGTTCTGGCGTCCCTCCCGAAGGGTTCCACTCTACTAGCGAGGTACTTACAGGAGTTCCGGCGGCTGTGTTCTCAGTACGCCGGTTATCAGCGGCTGTTTACTGATGGGTCAAAGTCAGGCGCTGGCGTGGCTTGTGCTTGTGTTTGTAGGGGAGTGACGGTTGCCCATCGCCTTCCATCAGGCTATTCTGTGTTTTCTGCAGAGCTTTTGGCTCTCGGTTTGGCGGTGGAATGGATCCTTGGCCTTCAGGACACGCATTTCATTATCTTTAGCGATTCCATGAGTGCCCTGGAGTCCTTGGCGACTTACAATCCTCGGAACCCCTTGACACAACGTGTCCAAGCTTTGCTTTCCCGCTTGCCTGGCCAGCAAAAAACCGTGCTTTTCTGCTGGATCCCGGGCCATGTTGGGATAGGTGGAAATGAGCAAGCGAATTCTGCAGCAAAAGGGGCCCTTTCTGGCCCTCTCGGAAGAGATCTCAGCCTTGTTCCCTCGGACGCTTTTCCAACTCTGCGTCTGAGGTTACACGCTTTTTGGCAAGCCTCGTGGGATGGACAGGACGGTAATAAATTACGAGCTATTAAAGGCACTGTTGAGGAATGGCACTCGGCGTGTCGCCGCAGTCGCCGTGAGGAAGTGGTGTTGGCGCGTTTGCGCATTGCTCACACTCGACTTACTCACTGTTTCCTTTTGCGGGGGGTTGACCCTCCTGAATGTTATTGGTGTCGGCGGCCACTTACGGTCCGGCACTTCCTTGTTGATTGTTGCCATCTTGATGGTTTTCGTCGTCGTTTCCATCTTCCGCATGACATTGTGCGTCAATTGGGCGATAAGTCTGTCCTCCTGTCCGGTGTTTTTCAATTTTTGCAGGAGGTACAGATGTATGACAAGATTTAGATTAGGGGTTTGAATAATATCTCTGTAATGTGTGGTGCAGTGGCAACCCGGACCACTGCACTGTGGCTGAGGTTGGTGCTAATGACCAAGCTGTCGACGCGCCATTAAGCCTCAATCCCCCCTCCCCCCCTTTCACAAGAGCTGGATCCATGTCCATGCTGCAAAATCCCGTAGTTAAAGTATTTTATTTTTTTTTTATTTTAGTTTGGAATGTAACTCGTGAAGCAGAAAAATTATCAAAATTAAACAGGATACTGCAGTATTACTATACTGGTACTACTGTAACAAGCCCATGTTACATACCCTGCAGTTATCTGCTGATAATCGGATGCTACCAGTGGCTGCCAGTGGCTGTCTCTTTCGCGTAGCAAATAATTCTCAAACAGGAAGAGTGATCCAAGTACCCTTGTGTCTTGGTGACCCGTTCCATTTCTGGCGTTGGAGTGGAACTGTACGTATTTGTTATGAAGAGAAAGGTGTCAAGTACCAAATATGGTGTTCTTTGTGTAATGTATACGCACCAGGATTTACGTTTTATTAGTTAAAGTGGCTAATTACAGGACTGTTTGTCGTTGAATATTATAATGTGTCTACATGGGAATTGCCTCCATCAAGCATGAGGTAAATTCTAATAAATTCCCTGGGTAAATTTCAAAAAAAATATTTTGTACGTCTCCTTGCTTAAGTTAACGCCATCCTTGTTCTGTTGCAAAAAGTGTTTCATAACACAATTTATTGTTTTTTTTTTTATTTAGTTGTAAATTTTCCTGAAAATATGTGGTAATGTACTGGAAGTTGGGATTCTTCCCTAGAACACCCGTGTGAAACAGCGTCCTTAATTTTTTCCACAAGTTTTTTCCTGACAATTATTTCTATTCCGTTCTGTAATTCAAATTTTTTACTTACTACCGTTCAAATATCCTTTTTCAAAAAACCAAAATATTGTAAAACCGCATTTTTGCCGTTTTCAATTTAATTTTGTTCAACTGGGCTTTCTGGTTTGCTGGGCTTATTTTTTTGGTAATAGATGAACTCACAATCCGCAACTCAGTCCTCCGCCACAACAATGGCGACACTTTGTTGAGAGCTTGGCCCCGTATTTACCTGAAGCTGTTCACAACATGACAGACGGGACTAATGGGGGTAATGGGGGTGTTTAGAAGGTTGATAGCCAAAATTGGGTCAAATATTTCGATACAAATCCTAACTCTCAAAGCTTCTTCAACCTATGATGAGATGATGTTACCCAAAACGTGGTTCAGATTATGGTTGGTTTATTGGGCTCACCTGAATTGCGGGGTTCGGGTCACAAAAGGATTCAGGAGGAATGAACGTTCGGCTTGTTTGGAATTTAAGTTGAACAGAAATTAAATTTAAATGGTGATTACTAGAAAACTTATACTTTTAAATGAGGCGGTATGCAGCTCACGCTTGCGTAGATTAAATCTTGATTGATGTTAAGTTAGGGTTAGGGTTGGGAGAAAATATTCTAAATAGAAGGCATAAAAGGCACCCAAATATGTTGATTGGTGCGGCATGGTTATTCGATCAGCGTCCTTTGGGTACCCAAACGACGCTGATCGAAAAACCATGGCGTGGAAGTGGGTCGGTTGGGAAGATCAGGAGGGAGGTGAAGCTAAAAATTCAAGCCAAACATTCGTCCAGCACGTGGGGGGGGTTACAATATACTGTTCACAAAACGTCAAGCATAACAGTATTTCATTGTTGAAAACAAAAGATGATAATCAAATACAAGGTCTTCGTCTTGAGTATTACAATCATTGTTGAGATCTGGAGTTAACAATCGGGTGTTCATATCGGCAGCTCGATATCGGCAATCGGCAGACGTAGACAAACTCTCTACAACTTGTTGGCGGTCTCAGCAACTCTGTGACCTGAGCAACAATTAGTTTCAAGATTTTAGCTGAGAAGATTTGTAAACCAGTACAGCAATGACGCCATAACAATGTATCAGACAGGGATATAAAATGTCAGATGTCAAACGTTTTTTGTACACGTGAGCCCAACCTACTTGTTCCTTGCCCTATAGTCATACCCAATCTGCTTAACTCCCATGGTATTCGTTCTGATCCAACCTAACCAGAAACTAATTAGTATTGACCCATGTCCCATATTTAACTAAACCCATCTTAACTATGACATGGTAACCTTCAGCAACCCTTATGGCGAAAGTCTGCTGAAAGGATGGCAAAAGTCTGTCATCCTTCTTATGTTGAGTAAACCTTTATACTATGTCAACTACAATATTACCATTCTGTCCCTGACTATTTCACCATCAGTCTGACTAATTTTGAACCCTAGAACTTTTAGAAAGACGTTCAGTAAGGATATGTTCAAACGCAAGGATTCAAATTAGGAAACCTCCAATCATATAGAGCGCCAATCAAGATGCTGTCAAGATTAGTCCTTAATATGTCAATAGAAGTGAAGGAGCTTGGTAGCTTCTCACATTACCCTGGCCGGTGGGGACTTTGCCAGTATTACCTTAAAGCCCCCAACCAAATCAGCTTCTTCTGACAAGTTGGCTGAGTCCACTACCCTTTGAAAAATACTTACATTTTTTTATTTGTCCTCTTCAGGCTTCTATCTCTGCGATCATCGGGAGTCCTTCACAAGCTCCAACAAAAATATCTTCCGAAGTACGACCCGTCATTATGCAAATCAAAGCCTTCAATGACAGTTTCAGTACAAGTGGCTATTGGATCTTTCGCAATGCTAATTACTGGAATACTTGTGGCTTTTATTTTCTTGCTACTTGAAATAATGTACGACAGACAAAAGCGTAAATGAGACAGGACATTTAGAACCCAACTATTTCTTTTGTTTAAGGTATTCTCATCCTAACTGTTTCACTTGAATCTTTTCTACTTTATCTCCCATTAGTGATGATTTTATTCATCCTATTACGAGCTTATGAGCTCAGGAATAACAACCTGATGTAAATGTCGTTTATAATTTTCAGTTTGTTACGTTCATTCTGTAGAATGTTAATTGTAATGTTAATTTCTCGTCATAATTTGACTGAAATTGGCTATTTTTGTTCCAATGAAAGTCATAAAGTCCTAAAGTTAACCCAATCTCCAAAGTTTCGAAATTGAGAGCGTTGGTAACGTTATCAGAAATTTTTTTTCTGTTTTTTTATGGCAAATTTGGCTTTATTTTATCGGTTAAAGCAATAATATCTTTTTTTAGTTGTTTTTTTTCTATTTCTATTTTTTCCACTCTATTAGTAAGGAAATCCACTGATTTGACCACTTCTCGCATTTCGGTTTTAAGTTCCATTAAAATATCCACTTTAGTAGTTAGCTTAGATAGCTTTTGTTTTATTTCAACAATATCTTCTTTCATTGTTTTTTCGCTGTGGTTTCCTTTGTTTATTTCCCTGGTTGAGTTTATTTTTTCCTTTTCACCTTCTTTCGTTTGTTTTTCACCACGACTTCCTTTACTTGCTTCTTTAGTTCGAACTGAATTTTCCTTTTTTTCTTTCCCGTTGTCCATGTCATTTTGCGGATCAGGATCGTTTGCTTCCTCCTGGTCATCCTCCGTATGCGAGTTTTTTTTTTTTTAACTCAAGCTGCAGTTATTGCATTTCCAGGTTTTCTTAGCAGTCGCCGATTTATTTGTCCACTTTTTTTTTTTTCCAGTAGGCGCTTGAAATGATAGTTTTATCCACAACCCCCGAAACATGTGGTGAACTCCCCCGGTTTCGTTTTCTCTTTGCAAGCGTGGCAGCTCATCGCGTGAGGTTGGCTTCATGCGTTTGTGAATTGCACCAGCTCCGAAACTGAAACCGAAGATGAAACTAGTAATACCGACGACTTCATTTTGAGGCTTCGTGTCCACATTGCAACTTAACACACCGGATTTTTCACACAAAAAAAGCAGCTTGAGTCAAAATCACGGTCTTCACGTTCACTTTTGGCTGAATTATACGCTATTGACAAGTTTACAGTAGCTGATTTCACAAGCGGGCGCTGCCATTTTTGTTTCTTTTCTTTTTACAGTTGTGGCGGGAAAGATTGGAACCTAAAATTTTCTTGCCAAAGTTCCCAACGGTACAAATTTTAAGACACGCAGAGAACATTCTGTATTCTGCAAAGGTTTTTTTTTTATCCTTTATAATTATTACTTGTTTCTTTCAACCGGTAAATAAATTATATTTAGCCCACCTATAATTATTCATTAAATGGCAAGTGCTCGACTGGTTTTTCCGAGAAACACCAGGAGTGTAACAACCAGGAGTGTATCCTACGCACGTGTATATATATATATATATATATGTATATATATATCATTCACTCCTGGAATCACAATTTAGCAAGTCTCCCTGGGAAAGCCCACACATACATCGATTTGGTCGTCGGGGTTTTCACAATCGTAGCACTTGCACAAAAATGCGTAAGATAAAATACGTAACCAGTGATGTAATAAGTATGCTGCTCACTGGAAGTGACTTGTTTAGAAATGAACAGTCAAGTCAATCATATCAAAAACCAAAACTGGTAATAGGGGCCGCCAAGTTCCCAACTTAATCGCACCGAATAATACTTTGGACGTTAAATGAAAACTTGGACATTGCTACTGAAATTAGCAATGTTCTAGTTTTCATTTAACCTTCGAACTATTAAGCGGTGCGATTAACTTGGCGAATGTTTTGGTGTGTTGGTATCACTCCTTTGAAGGGCCGAACCATTTGAAACTTGGTGGCCCCTTTTACCAGTTTTGGTATTTGATATGATATCAGTCCTTTTTTTTAAGTTGTGTATTAGACTCAACTCCACTACCGTGCAGATGGGTAATAAAGTGGCATGTCAATTCTAATTGTTGTAATTTGTTTTATTTCTTAGTTTTGGTGTGTTGATATTTGCGATTTTAAAATTTATGATTTTAAATACAGTAAAGTTACACCGCTGTGACTTTTTTTTTTTTTGTAAAGCAGTTGTTGTTGGGGAAGATAAACCTTCCCACCACCCTCCCTCTGGATCCATACTTGGCGTACAATTTGTTCACTATTTTATGCCATTCATACGTATTAATAAACAATAAATTATTACTGCACTTACTGTTTTTCTGTAGCAAAGCTGATTGACTTTCTTTTCTACATACATCCAGATAGGTTTACACATTGCTGACTGTTTTTAATTTGTGTTTCGGGTGGTAGGGTGTTCTTGACAGTGAGTTTGTGATATTCCGAATATTCTGGTATCTGCTACACACCAGTTTTAACACACCAACAACCTTTCTATTATGTTAGATCTCCAATGCTAACTTTTTATTCTTAATGGCACAAACCTCTAAAAAAAAGATTGAAAGCTTTCACCAATTATTACTGTAATGTTGTATATTTCCTAACAAAATATTTTACCTGTTCCGTTTAAGTAGGTAATTTGCGCTCTAATAAACAAGACGGAAAACCGAATCGACTCAATAAATAATAAATAAGTACAGATGCAAATCTATTTCCGTTATTCAACATCAATTAATTTGTGGTTGTGGATGAAATTACCTGATTTTTTTATAGGTTTTCCAGATCAATACTATCACTTTTCCCTGAATTTTTTTGGTTGAAGGAAGGTGCAGTACAGAACTGAATTTTTTTTTTCACATTTTACTCAAATCGCAATAACTATATCTTATTGCTTTGCTAAATCAAAAATTGCACTGCACTAACTGGTATTGGTAAAGAGCAGGAAAAAGGCCACAATTTGAACAAAATTAAAAACTCACTTAACACGTAACGTCCCACATTAAAGTGTGCGTGGCCTATCTTGATTCCACCGCAGAACGAACACAGATAATCGAGTATACATTTTTGGCAGCAGAGTGCCTTGTTAATATCCAAGATGGTTACGAAAACAATGGCGGCCGTCGATTAAAGCCGCTCCCTCCAGGAAGACCTAGTCGCTCGTAAAATACTTCCAGGACTCAAGATACGCTGCGCACACAATAGTTAGGCCTCAGGAGTTTTCGCTTTAGTATAAATGAAACAAAAAAGAAATAAAGTTTTTAAATAAGGTGAAGGTTTTAAAAGAAAAAAATTAAATCCGAATTACATATTCTTTATAGGTGAAAGATTTTCTGGAAAATGTTCAAATTCCCTTATTTTCGGTAAATATTTTTTAAATTCCCTGATTTTTCCTTGAATTTTCCAATGTTGATAAATTCCCTGAATTTTCCCGATTTTCCTGGTTTTCCAGGCAGAACGGCACCCTGAAGTTTATTAGCTATCTTGATTTTAAGGCATGATAAAAACAAAAATTATGTTTCCATTTAGGCAAGCTGCAGCAATAATTTTTTTGTAGCCCCAGGGTATAACATTTATGGCATCCAGCTTTATAATTGTTTTATACCACGGCTGTGACGTCACGCTAACTCAACGCCGTGCTAGAAACGTGCGTCATCGCAAAAAGTGTTAGCCCACACTTTTGCTGATAACCCACACTTTTGACAATCCCGGATCACGCGACCGGGAATGCACGCACCAGCAACCAAATACAGCGTCCAAAAACGTAACGCAATGAAAAGGTACAAAAGGATTACTTAACTCGGCGGGATGTTCCGAATGAAAATATTATACCTGCTAACTTTTACATGTCTTGCCCACACCTAAGTTTATTCACTTCGTTTAACTCTCCCCCTCTACCTCCACAAACTAAAATGGAATGACCTTCGTTCATACCGAAACACCTATTAGTCTATTGCCATAATTTTGAAAAAATTCTCAAACTACAAATGAGCAAAATGAATTATTATTACCTATTCCGAATGTACAGCAATGTCATTTTATCCCTGCTGCCTCATATATCTAATTATTCGCTCCAAACAATTTTGATAAACACGAGCGAGCTTCCAGCGTGAAACCTTGCACACGACACGTCTCTCAAACTCCACCCCACCCCTCCCTCCTCAAACTTGAGCCAAAGGACTCGTCCGTCTATCACACATTTCCTCCTCGATGTAGACTGCTTGCTTCACTTGTGATTTATGCTTTACTGATTTTTTTGGCCACTTTGGTACCGAAGGGTCTAAAATGTACAGCCCCCCACCCACCATTATATTTTGTTGTAAGCTGACAGAAAACGTGTATGAATGATGAAAAACCGCTGAACCAAACTATCTAATGCTTTAAAACTTTTTTCTGAGACCTTACCATACTCGCTTTCCGTACTTCGCCAGTTACTGTTGGAGCAATAGCATTTGTAGGTATGACGAATTTCAAAGTGTTCGAGAACCTTTATTTATTCTCGACAAATTATACTAATTATTGTGACTGGTAATAGACATTTAAATGCAAGTTCTGCGCCTAGTACTGAACAAAAACTGACTTCGAGATTAAGGGCACGTTTACGCAACCACTCGCTTTTGCATTCTCGCAGCTAGAAGCTAGAAATCACCTCAAATTCCAACATGACGGCGTTTTATGTCTGCCGCCTCGCAACGAAAACAGCAAATAACGTGAGTTCAGAAGCGTTTGGGAAAATTGTTTCGTCATGAGGAATTAATTCTTTCTATTATTGGCACGGATTATAAGACTGCAACTATTTACTCAAACGATTTACTCAAGCTAATCCATTTAGCGTTGTTACCATGGCAATGCCACCTTGGCCATCGCGATTAAATTCTAGCTGCGAGAATGTAAAGGCGAGTCGCTTCGTAAACGCACCCTTATAGTCTTGAACAAAACTGCCCACGCTGATTTGAAGCTAGCTTGATTGCCACAGTATTGAAAGACAGAGGCAATGGGCTATCACTTACCTATCTGAATGTAAGAGTAATTTCTCATGAAATTACAGCAGCACCTCCTGAAAGTGTGCTATAAGATCGAGTGCATTTGATACTCAGCCAACACAAGCAAAAAGATAAAGTAAAACACGATAAAAGAAAGAGACGTAGCCCTACAATGGCGTGACTAATCCGGCACGAAATTGTAGCCATAAAACCGCAGCGAACAGACAAAATACTCCTCGTGAACTTCAAAAAGAAAACGAAAGTGTAGACCAGAAATTTCTATTCTAACGGACATTAAGTCACAGTTGAACGATACGGATTAAAGCCACGAAATTCCATTCTCATTGTAAAATGTATGTTGTGCGTTTTTAGACCGGGACTTCGGAACGGTAGATCAATTGTTTTGCTATAAAAGGTGCAGTGCGACGAAATTCAAGACAAAACACGACTCTCCGTCATAACAGCAAGATCACACTACAGTGCAGGATTAAATCTTCAGTCTCAACATGAAGGTGGTAAGTTACTTTCTTTGAACACAAAACAGTTTAACAGTGCAAAGAGTAGAGGGGTTGGTTACGTACGGAAATCCCACTAAATTCGTAGCTATACCTGAGAATAGGTAACATCTGTGCAATAGGTCTCCTATGGCTGTGACGAGAATAATAGGCACGCAGTTGCTTTGCGCATTAGCAATGGATTACTAATCAGATCCAAGATGGCGACTGTAGGCTCACCTCGCTGCAAGCTCCGTCAAGAAGGCATACCCAGAACACAAACACAAACTTTAATGGAAGTTTAGCACATTAAGACTGAATAACTTGGCGTGGATGTGAATGTGGACGATGTTGGAGACTAGCGCATTTAGCTGCAGGCCAAATTTTCTGTACTTATGGACTTAACAGTAGTTGTAGATTCCAGACTTGATTAAGAAAAACATATAGTGCCAGTAGTGTTTCTTGCATGTATTTATTCAAACCTAAACTGAAACTGGTCTCCTGCATGAAAATTTCACCCTGTACTCTGAAATTTGAGTCAAGGCAACTTATCTAACCAGACCTAACCGTATAAACAACCACAGAAACACACACACACAGTTGTGAGTGGGCAATGCAGACAGGTCACAATCGGCCAAGCATACCACTGACACCATGACGACGTGGCATCCCGACAGAGCAGGTGGGTCGTTGCTTTTCGGCTGCCATTTCTGCCTCTTTTGAGGGGAGAAATTGGCGGTTTTTATCCGTTTTAAATGTATGTTTTATGCTTTTAATATAGGTTGACTTAGTGGCTTTTGCCATGCTTTAATTTTATTGCTAACCTGAAGACGAAAATTGTTAATTTTCGAAACGTTGATTGTATTTTTATGTAGCACTGCTTGGTTTGCCTTCACATAATACCGACATCATGACGCATGCACTACGTTTCAACACGGAAGATTTGGTGTGTGTATAAGTGCTTTCATGCTGTAGACATAACAGCTGAATCTGTTTGTTGCACCAAGTGGAGTTGCAGGAAGTAGTTTTAATTATCAACTACATCCCTTGAAAAATGCTGGAGGGAATGAACAGAGACTGGGGTCCACTCATGTTCGGCCAAAAATTACAACAATAAGATACAAAAAAAAAATTAGACACGGATAATTAGAATGAAGTTGGCACACATTTACTAGTAACTCAACAGAAACCTAGAAAGTTCCAATGCTCGCTGGCTGGTTTTAAACAAAGTTAAGGAGGACACATTGATGACATCACCGGGCAACGCCTTCCAAGCTTTAACCACCCTATCACTGATATAGTAATTACGATAGTCTAACTTTGATCTACGAACAGCCAATTTTAACTTATGGCCCCTAGTTTCACAAAGGTCCCGCACTTCAAACAGGTTGCAAGGATCAAGGACTGTTTGTCCATGCAGAATTGAGAAAATAATTTGTGGGTTGGCGTGCAGTCGCTTAAGTTGAAGGGAATCCAATCCCAACCTCTGCATACATTCCCGAAAAGAAAGTAAAAGACAGTCCGGGATAGATTTGGTAAAGCGTTTTTTCACGCTCTCCATGCACTCAATGTCGCCTAAGAGGTGGGGAGACCAAACTTGTGAAGCACACTCGAGAATTGACCTAACATACATCTTAAATGCCCAAATTAACGTTGGGATATCGCCAGACGAAAAACTTCTTTTGTTGTACCAGATTATATCTTGCCAAGCCCACACCTGCACAATGCACATGGATACACTCAAGACAATGTGTAGCGATTAGCTGTCTAGTTGTTTTGTAGTAAATTCACAACCTAGGTAGTGCCGAAGCACACAGCTAAGGTGAAAATAGCCACACTAGAGGATGGCTATCAACGAAGTGTTTGATAAAAGGTGCGCAGTCTCATCACTCCGTGATAAAAAGACAAAGATTAGATAAAGAAACAATTTTCTCGGTGGGTAAATACTCCTTAAAGCTACATTTATTCAAGACCTCGCAACAACGTTTTCTCGCGGCTAGAAATAATATTCTTAAAATTCGGTATGGTGTCTGTTTACTCTTGGACTGGTAGAATTGGTAGAATTTCTTGAAAGTTCCAAAAAATTGAAACGTTTAAAACGACACCTCCAATGTTATGTGACAAAGACAAAAAACTTGCATGGTTAGATACTATAAGTTAGTTTCAAGTCGAAGACAAAACTTAACTGAGAAAACTATTTTATTGCCTTGCCGCTTACCTAGAAAATTTTACTTTCTTTCCAGGTCATTTTCCTCTTTGCTCTTGTAGCTGCTGCAGTTGCCAGTGAATATCACCATTCCCACCACGACGATCACCACCACTATGCACCGACCAAATACTATTACGATGTTCCTGCTTATGGACACTACGGCGATCACGCAAATGTAAGTTCGTTCAACGAAGTTTGAAGTTTTAAATTTGTTGCCAAAGACAAATAATAAACTTCAACTTACTAACTACTGTTAACAACTGGTCGCTTCCCGGAATTTCTAAGACTGGTCGTAATGAACGAATGATTTTTCTAACTGAAAATCTGTTTGTTAGTACTACACATTATTGAAGTCACTTCTATAAAAAGACGCGTAGGAAGACTAATGAAAGGATGTTGGAAGAATTTACGAAGCATAAAATGCTTTCCAAAAGGATGTTGGAAGAAGTCCCGATGCATACAGTGCTTTCCAAAAGGATGTTGGAAGAAGCCCCGATGTATAAAGTGCTTTACAAAAAGATGTTGGAAGAAGTCCCAAGCATACAGTGCTTTACAAAAGGATGGTGGAAGAAGTCCCGAAGCATACAGTGCTTTCCAAAAGGATGTTGGAAGAAGTCCCGATGTATAAAGTGCTTTACAAAAAGATGTTGGAAGAAGTCCCAAGCATACAGTGCTTTCCAAAAGGATGTTGGAAGAAGTCCCGATGCATACAGTGCTTTCCAAAAGGATGTTGGAAGAAGTCCCGAAGCATACAGTGCTTTCCAAAAGGATATTGGAAGAAGTCCCGATGCATACAATGCATTCCAAAAGGATGTTGGAAGAAGTCCCGATGCATACAGTGCTTTCCAAAAGGATGTTGGATGAATTCCCGATACATACAGTGCTTTCCAAGAGGATGCTGGAAGAAGTCCCGATGCATACAGTGCTTTCCAAATCCACCAAGCCAACTCGTCTTTCTGGAGACAGTTCAGCTCGTCATGCATGCTATTTGTTGCTATATCACCCACTAGTACCTTCCAAATCTTCAATTACAACTCGGCAAACTCAACAGATCGTCCAAAGAGTGTAGATGATTTCACTTTCAACGCATATCTGCTTGTTTTTCCAACAAGGCCGTTGATATCTGGGCACACACGAATGATGACTTCACTTTCGCTCAGTAGTCACTTTTGAAACGCTGTCTATAGTTTTTTGAAGGTTTTCTGTGTATAACGGTATCAAACTCTCTCCAGTAGGACGAATTTGGACGAGTTTGGATTAATGGTTTTAAAGGCACTGATTCAAAGGAATCGTGAATTAAGTTTTGCCAGAACAGTTGTATACTCAAACAGGAAAATTAGACAATAAATTTTTTTTTAAATAATTGAAGGCATGGGATGGCTGTGTGTGTGTGCCGTCACAATGAGTTAGCTATTGAAGAATGGGAAAAGCAGCAATTTAGCCGTCGGAATTAACTAGCCTAGTCACGTGATATGCAAGTAACACGTTAATCTGAACTGGTAATATGTAGCCATCTTCACATATTTTCATTACTGTAGTTCAAATCAATATGCCTTCTATTTACAGACTTACGTTGATCGCGAGCCACACAGCGTGCATTACGATCTGAAGGAGTACGGCCCTCACGGATCCAGCCAATACGTCAACTTCCAACAGAAATTCGGCAAAGGGTACTAGGTGAGCTGACCTTTGAGACCTTTTTTCTAACTTGGAGAACGGTCTGTCCAAGCTTAAACCCTTTTTTTTAGTGTGACACGTTAAAACAAAACAAAATTTGTTTATGAAGGGAAAACTGTCCAACTATTCATATCAGGCTGGGTACTCTAACAGCGCCCAGATCACCAACAGCTGAAACTAATAATAAAAGCATTATTTTTAATCGATATGGTTTTGAAAAAATTCCTATTAAACGTTTCAAAAATAGTAGAAACTGTAATTGAGAAATCCAGCTACAGATTCAGAAAACTGGGGAGTTGTAGGATATCACGGGTACTGCTTAGTCCCTAAACCAGCATATTAGTATTTTTATATATTATTGTTTGACTTTGTTGGCAATTCCTTCGCCTATCCCTAAGCAAATTGATAGGTGCGCCACTGATTACATAGACTTCTTTCCGATATTTAGGCTAGCTCTGATAAACTAGAATGATTGCTCTCACCCTTCTGTCATCATGACAACAACCGTAATAAATTTAACTAGAATTTAAAACTCTTCGCAATTTCATTCATGTTCCATGTCTAAGAACACTACCATTAGTAAATTCTAACAAAAGTTGCACAAAACATTCTTCAGAATTAATAACACGTTTTCTTTTTCCAGGGCTATCACTAAACTAATTGGTAACAGCAATAAAACTACAATATGAAGACATCAACCATCGTCATAAAACATCGCATCGACTTCGTATAAAATCAACGCCATTTTTCTTTTTTCAATCTGTATCAACACCTACACTCCCACATCAAGTAATTCATGTGGAAAAATCAGCAGCAAGTTGCAAGAAAGAAAAAAAATCGATGACTCTGATGGCTCAAAACCTGTATTGCGAGAAGTAATTGATATGCGAATGTAAAATTAAAATAAACTCAACCAGACACATAAATTAATGATTGGGGTTGTTTCACTTATTTGTATATGCCTTCACTAAATCTACACCTGTATATATGGCAAGTGAACTTTGATAACCCACACTTTTTTGATAATCTAACACTTTTTACGCGGGTCTATACACAACCCCTGCTCCACCGTGTGACATATGACCCGACTTTGTAAAATTACCATACACAACACAAATGCAACCAGCATAAACAAGCACATTTACAACTTGCTACGTTTTTCTTTCTAGCCTAACACGGAAAAAAAAACTCGCACACTATGCTAGACCCCCACCCATGGAGGAATGGCCCAACCCGGCAATCTTTCGTTCCAACGGTACGAAAACTAGGCTACTGACACTTCCTAAACACACCTAAAAACCTACGACGCTCAAGCGAATAGCACATTTTATATACTCATCTTATTTAAACTATTAAAGTAGAAAAAAACACAGTTTTACCTTACACACGAACATCGGTATTACGCAGCGTCTCTCCCCTTCGGTCGGCCGTCATACACAGGAAGCTTCCAACCCCGTTTCTAAACCGGAACTTCCGTTCAGGAATTTACATAAGTCGCATGTAAAATATCTTAAATCCTTGAAACAAGTCTTTAAAAAACTCTAATAACACGATAAATTAGCTCGACGTCACACCTTAGCATTAAAACACATATACGTGAGTGTAGCCGATTAACCGTGGATATTCGCTCGTCTGCTCGAAACGGCTAGTACAATCTCGGGAGTGGAGGGAAATCAGCACTCGCGCTTGCAGCGCTCGTGCGATTACCCTCCACAACCTCGATTGGACTAGCCGCTTCTCGCAGACGAGCGAATATCCGTGGTAAATCGGCTACACCTCACGGATATCTCTTACTTAATTTCAAATATATATGTGTACTAAAAAAAAGGCTACCAAAGACACCTACTTGGGCTTACCAATGTTAAAATACAACAAAAAAGTAAGAATTGAGTGTAGGATTCGCCTTCATTACCAGCTAAATTTTCTCTACAACTATCCTGAAACTGGCTTAACCTAATTTACTACACTGAAGGAAATTCAAACGGCTTGGGATTGTGTATCAGCGCCGCTAGAAGGCGTTAAACTACAATAAATTGAATTTAAGATTTTGTTATATTTTTCGAGACCCGCTCGATACGGAAATACGAATTAAAAAAAAAATCTAGTTTGTACCTTTGAACTTGTCTCTTCCTTACGTGCGTGTGAAAGCTAATAATTAAGTACAGTTCCGGTCAAAAAAAAAAAGCCTTTGTTCTACGTAAGAAGTTGCCGGATTAATGTATGTGACTCTGAACGAAAATGTTGATATCTCAAAAACTACTGGAAGGAATTGAATGAAACAAAAACTGGGTTGCTTATTATGCCATCAGCTACATTTCTATACGTATTACATGTAATGGTAAGTAGCCAAATATAATTGGCCGAGGATAACTAATAATATATCTTATAAATTACTGGATAGAATTGAATAAAACAAAAACTGGATTAATTGTTATGATGTATGCTATATTTCTATACTTATGACATGCAATATTTAGCAGAAAAATATAATATGCAATTCAGTCTTTGTTTCATGAAAATCCTTCCACTGGATTTTGAGATATCATCAAATATCATTGAGTGTTTCTCTCTCGGTCAATTATTTTCAGTCAGTTAACGTAGTATTTAATAAGCGTAGAAATACAGTAGACAATCTAATAAGCAGTTCAGTTTTTGTTTCATGAAGATCCGTCCAGTAGTTTACGAGATAACTGAATTTCTCCATGGTTGTTATTACGACCCTCGATATAACGAAAAAGGGCGTTTTTTTTTTTACCAGAACTGTATGTCTGCTTAAAGGGAAATATGTAGTGAAGCATTCTGCACAAAATAGCCACATCTCAGAGGAAATTGCCGAAGTGTGTCATAAACACCTACGTACTTCGTCAAATGGACCATTAGATGGCACCGCACATTTTTCGAAGATTTGCCGTTTGCAGAAATTAGATTACGAGATCTCGCTTTTTACTGTTTTAAAGCTTACGCGGGGCCCTGGCATTAGTTGCGGCTATTGTGAGAACTACCATTATCTGCTAATGCGTGAAGGCCAAGGGTTAGCAGAGGCATTAGCAACCGCAACTATCACCAGGTCCAGCATAGGGGAGGGGGAATGAGGCTTAATGGCGCGTCGACAGCTTGGTCATTAGCGCCAACCTCAGTCACAGTGCAGTGGTCCGGGTTGCCACTGCACCACACATTACAGAGATATTATTCAAACCCCTAACCTAAATCTTGTCATACATCTGTACCTCCTGCAAAAATTGAAAAACACGGACAGGAGGACAGACTTATCGCCCAATTGACGCACAATGTCATGCGGAAGATGGAAACGACGACGAAAGCCATCAAGATGGCAACAATCAACAAGGAAGTGCCGGACCGTAAGTGGCCGCCGACACCAATAACATTCAGGAGGGTCAACCCCCCGCAAAAGGAAACAGTGAGTAAGTCGAGTGTGACCAATGCGCAAACGGGCCAACACCACCTCCTCACGGCGACTGCGGCGACACGCCGAGTGCCATTCCTCAACAGTGCCTTTAATAGCTCGTAATTTATTGCCGTCCTGTCCATCCCACGAGGCTTGCCAAAAAGCGTGTAACCTCAGACGCAGAGTTGGAAAAGCGTCCGAGGGAACAAGGCTGAGATCCCTTCCGAGAGGGCCAGAAAGGGCCCCTTTTTGCTGCAGAATCCGCTTGCTCATTTCCACCTATCCCAACATGGCCCGGGATCCAGCAGAAAAGCACGGTTTTCCGCTGGCCAGGCAAGCGGGAAAGCAAAGCTTGGACACGTTGTGTCAAGGGGTTCCGTGGATTGTAAGTCGCCAAGGACTCCAGAGCACTCATGGAATTACTGAAGATAATGAAATGCGTGCCCTGAAGGCCAAGGATCCATTCCACCGCCAAACCGAGAGCCAAGAGCTCTGCAGAAAACACAGAATAGCCTGATGGAAGGCGATGGGCAACCGTCACTCCCTTACAAACACAAGCACAAGCCACGCCAGCGTCTGACTTCGACCCATCAGTAAACAGCCGCTGATAACCGGCGTACTGAGAACACAGCCGCCGGAACTCCTGCAAGTACCTTGCTGGCAGAGTGGAACCCTTCGGGAGGGACGCCAGAGCGAAAATGAAAATGCCACTTGGGGCAAGCCAAGGGGCCACTGGCATCCTCCCAAGCCTCAAGACGCTGGGCATTTCAAAGGCTATCTCCTGACAGGACTGCTGGAGCCTATCGCGGAAATCACCCTTACCCACCCTGCGTCTACCGACTCGCAAGTCTGGCCCAAAAACCATGGACCAAGCAGGACTGGATTCCACAGCACGTAAACGCATAGCATACTGAATGGCCAGCTGCCGCCGACGAATGGCCAAAGGTGGCTCCGAGGCCTCAGCATAGAGGCTGACCACTGGAGTAGTCCGAAATGCCCCAGTCGCCACACGCAGGCCACTGTGATGCACAGTGTCCAACACCTACAGAGTCGAGTCACTAGCCGAACCATACACCATGCACGCATAATCAAGTTTGCTGCGGACAAGGGCTCTGTAGAGGCGCAACATGGCAGTGCGATCGGCACCCCATGAAGTGCCCGACAGAACCCGCAAGATGTTAAGTGCCCGCAAAGACTTGTCTTTAAGTTGGCGCAAGTGTGGAAGCCAAGATAACCTGGAATCGAACACCATACCCAGGAAACGTGCCTGTGGGACAACAGGAATCTGCGCCTGTTCCAAGTACAGGCAAGGATCTGGGTGCAGTGTTCGTTGGCGGCAAAAGTGAATGCACACAGTCTTGTCTGGAGAAAACCGGAAACCATTACTGACTGCCTAGGTCTGGACTTTGTTAATCGCCAGCTGTAGCTGCCGCTCGCAGGTCTGCATGCGAGCTGCCCGAAAGCGCAGGCCGAAGTCATCGACAAACAATGACTGGGGAACAGCAGCTTGCTGAGCAATGGGGTTGATCCCAATAGCAAACAAGATGGCACTAAGAACACCCCTTGAGGCACACCATTCTCCAAGACAAACGGGCGGGAAAGAGTCGCCCCGACACGAACACGAAAAGAACGGCCGGAGAGGTAAGCGGAAAGCAACAGTGGCAACTGTCCCCTTAAGCCACAGTCATAGAGATTACGGAGAATCCCATAACGCCAGGTCGTATCATAAGCCTTCTCCAAGTCAAAGAAAACCTGAACCAGATGTTGACGCAGGCGAAAAGCCTCCCTCACATCCGATTCAAGGGCAACCAGATGATCGATGGTTGACCGAAAACGTCGAAAGCCACACTGGGACGCAGATAAGAATCCGCGTGATTCCAGCACCCAGACCAACCTCTCACTGACCATCCGTTCCATAAGTTTACAGACACAGCTAGTCAGAGCGATTGGGCGATAACTGGAAGGAGCAGTAGGGTCTTTGCCCGGTTTCACAATCGGGATGACCACTGCTGTCCTCCACGCTGCCGGAACAGAGCCTTCTGCCCACACACGGTTGAACATCTCCAGCATAGGCTTGGAAGTAGTGAGATGCGTTATCTCGTTATCTTTTTAAGAGCTGCTATTGATTAGCTTAAAGCTTCTTAGCACTGCGTGTGGTAAAATAAGATTTTGGCGATGTTAAATGAGCTGGTGACCGGGAGGTAATTAATCTTCTGCTTCTCACCCAGACCGCCTTGTGCAAACGATGGAATACAAATTGAGAGTTATAACAAGGGAACTCCCACCATCCTATACTTATGGCATTCATACGCTCCTGCTAATGCTGTATCTGACGGTAACTAATTAATCCCACTCTTCCTTGGTGGAAAGGTACGATAAGCTCCTTACTTCCACGTCTTGTACAACTCTTTCATTGTTGGACCATTGTTGTAGAAGTGGATTTATATCATGAAGACACACTGCTGCAACAATGAAACCGTTGTCTTATCACTAGTAAGAACCACGGCTAGGCTGGGTTTTTTACTTACGTAAGAAAACAAAGGAGTGGGTTTCTTACTTACGTAAGTAAAAAAACGAAGGTCTTTGGTTCTTACTTAAGTAGTTAAAATACAATCGGTGTCCATATTTACGCATCCCAAATCGTTTCGGAAGTATTATGAAACTATTTCACAGTTTAAATTACAACTATTAATTTTTAAAATGTGAAAAAAGTATTCTAGGCATAGGAAACGAAGGCGAGGGGTTCTTACTTACGTAAGTAAGAAAACGAAGGCCTTTGATTCTTACTTACGTAAGTAAATCTAAACTACTGCTGCTATCAATGTTTGCGTATCAATATTTACGTGTCAATATTTTCAAAAATAATACATTTATTACAGCTGAACACAGACCCAAATGTAAAATTTAAAATTGATTAAAATTTCGGATTCATTACAGTACCAATGTTTCGATGATGGCATTAATTGTTCATTAATGTTATTAATTTCGACTAGCTGTACCCACGCAGATCATCTGCGCATGCGCGAGTGAAATACTATACTGGGCGCATGACTTGAAAAACGTCCTCCTGTTCCCACGCACTCCCTGCAATCTCCCCCCTTGCACTACCCCATTGTGTGATCTGTCCACCCCCCCCCCCCCGGAGGGGGGGGGACACCAACGGTATTTTGTGACCGACTGCCTGTATCTCCGGCTTGATACCCACGCAGATCATCTGTGCATGCGCCAGCAAAATAATATGCTGGGCAGCATGATATGAAAAGACCCCGACCGCCCCCCCCCTGTTGCTTCGAACCCCCTGCACTCCCCTCTGTACTCCCAGTCCCCTGCCCTCTCCGCTCCATTGGGTGATCTGTCATACCACCCCACTCTCCGAGGACCCCGGAGTATTGGTCTTCTAAAGAAAGTAAATCACACTTCTCAGTAAAGCTCCATTGCCTTTTTCTCCGTCTTGATACCAACGCGATAAACCCAAAACAACGATCGTGCATGTAGTGATTGATACTCAACCAACTTCGAAACTATTCATTTCGGCTCTTACAGCCAGCGTTATTAAAGCTTTTGATTTCCTAATTCGTGGCATTGTTTGAAGCCCGTTGTCGTCATCTTTTGCCGCCTTCTTCATCATTGTTAGGCTTCTACATTGTTAGCGGCAGCTTCACCTTATTGTCGTAACAGAAATAAGTATTGTCTGGCCGCTACATTGTTAGCGTCTAATTCCTGGGCTTCTGGCAGATGACCAGGAGTGGTTAACGCTCGTTAAACCCTTTGAACCCTTTGAACCCGCCTTCTTTAGTTCATAGAGTGGGCGCATAGCCGAAGGCTACATTCCCAATAAATTATCATTTCCCTTCTATAAGGCAAATAAGTATATAGATGATGGCATGATTCCTGAAGCATTAATTGCGCACCATGCAGTAACCTTTTGCTAGGTGAAGTGGTGATTCAGTGAATGCTTTTGGATTTGTGCTGCCCCATATAAAGGACCACTAAGATGCAAATGTCCCTCGTCATTATAGAAATTTCCGAAATGAAAGTTGGGTCTTCGTCATGCCTCACCAGCACGAAGTTAGCAAAACTAAGCCTTGAAGCCTTGTCACCATGTTTCTGCTCTTCCAGCATCCGTATTTTGTATGGGCGCATGTGCAAATAACTACACAGACTACGGTGAACACTTTTTCAATCCAGTTTCACACTGTGCAGGTCTTATGGAGTTCTTCAGACTGCATAAAAATGAGAATCGCAAATTGTTCAATGTCTTCTGCTGAACGTGCCGTTTTATCTCTTTTATGCTTTTTGTTCTGCACACTGTCAGCTGCCTAGAATATTCTAACGAGTGATAAAACTGTCCGTCTGGATGGACCATCCTTTGCCGGATGAAGTTCATAATCTTTTCTGGAGCCTCTCTGTGTTGCGGTCGCAGATTTCAACTTGTGAAACCGTTGAACAATCGCCACAAACTGCTCTGCTGAATAGTGGTCTACCATTGTTGCAAATCCGAAACTGGTAACTCCAAAAGGAGAGGCCGAAACTGCAACAATCAGAATGATGTATAAAGTGAAGCTGAGCATGTCTTAAATCCGAAATTCTTACCTTTAACTGGGTATATTAGTTTTGCTAATCGTGATAAAACATTTTTCTTGAACTTAAATGGTTGGTTCATTTATTATACAAACCCTGGTAAAGGGCCTGTGCCAATTATTAGAGGCCGAGATATTGGCATTTTGCTTCAATGCGAACGTGGAGGAAGTCGGCTTCTTCTCTTTTCTGATTACATGATTTGTTGTTACAAGTTGTTGGTTATCTCCCGTTAGGCCTACCAATAAACCAAAAGTGAAAAAAAACAACAGTGGTTTCGATAATACTTTGAGGTTGTCACGCTCCCACCAGGAGGCAAGATGGACAATTTCGCTAGGCAGTTCCAATCGGACACTTATTGTATTTTTTATACGCCGCAATCGACGTGAGTACCAGGTACCACAGGGCCCTTCTATTCTTGAAAATGCCACGTGTTACTGAGGTAAGGCTCCAATCAAGAATCTCTTGCTCATGAGACTACATCGTCCCTGGTTAGACAATGCTGTCACAGATGAAACATCCAAAACGATTGTTTTGATGCGACATTTTTTCTCCCCAAAAAATTATCATTTTCTTGTGACCATTTTAAGAAAAAGGCAGGAAAAAAACAGCAAAGAGTTTCAGTCAAACATCTCTGGCATAATGTAGATTGTGACGACATTTACAGATTCAATCTTTGTGCCACGCGTCAATGACTGTAAATGAGAGAAAAGTGCTGATATACTGGTAGGACCCAATAACCGTGTCATCCCCAATGTAGTCATTCCCTGCCTCAATATATTTCTTCACGTCGTTACGAAAGGAAGCATTGCATAATACATATTAAAATGTCAGGTGGTTTGCCGTATGTACAACTTGCATCGTACCCGGCTTCGCCCGGGGATTTGTTTGACCCGTGGTTGTTTCCCAGTATTTACTCGGTGCTGCCTGATCGTTTACTGCAACAGTCGATTTTTGTTTGTGTTAACACTCCCCCTTTCCGCCAATCCTCTCCCTCCCCTCTCCCCTCTTACTTTTATCCCATCCTCTCTCTCTCCTCTTGGTTTCCTTCCCTTTCTCCTGTTTGGTATACGTAGTTGAACACGTACCCGGCTCCCGGCCGGGTCCCGTGCTTGTTTGTTT